>LR753518.1:80524-153738 GCA_902729485.2 Mus minutoides | reverse complement strand
CAGGGTTCCCAAGGAAGGAGCTAGAGAAAGTACCCAAGGAGCTGAAGGGGTCTTCAACCCTATAGGTGGAAGAACAACATGAACTAACTAGTACCCCCAGAGCTCATGTCTCTAGCTGCATATATAGAAGAAGGTGGCCTAGTTGGCCATCATTGGGAAGAGAGACCCCTTGGTCATGCAAACTTTATATGCCCCAGTACAGGGGGACGCCAGGGCCAATATGTGGGAGTGGGTGGGTAGCGGAGCAGGGTGGGGGATGGGGGAGGGTTTAGGGGACTTTTGGGATAACACGTGAAATGTAAATGAAGAAAATATCTAATAAAATTGGGAAAAAAACCTGGGAGCATTACACTTCAAACAATACTACGCTTACCTAGATACAATACAGTCATCCCTGGGCATGGTATAAAGGAGGCTGAGGCAGGAGGATTGAAGCTACACAGTGAGTTAGAGGAGAAACCTGTCTCAAGAAAAACAGCAAAAACTCCGAGCAATCCCATGTCAGTCTAACAGAAGACAATGCCCACGGCCCCAGAATGCAGCATGTGCCTCTGTAAGTGGCCTCTGAAACCCGGGTTCTCTGGACCTGTTCTAATGAAGCTTTACCATCACTTCTTACTTCATACCTTGTGCTTCAGAGCCTTTCAGAAGATACCTCCTTTTTACTTAAGTGTTTTCCATGAAAGAAACAGTCCAAAGCAGAGGGTTTTTTTAAAACCCATAATCCTGTCTAATCTTGGACACAAACATCGACAGATTGCTGGGAGGCACCCGTGATTTCCCCTGCAGTAGGCAGCACTGGGGTTGCCAGGAGCCCAGAACAGTTTCTTTTCACCCAGAACATGGCCACTCCGCTCAATTTCAAGCTGTTGGCACAGGTTGGCTCCTTGTGACTAACCTCCGCTCAGATGAATGTGAGAGTACCTTAAAAACAGCAGTTTTCATCTGATGCCCCTTCCTTCCATGTCCTAATGTATGGTGTACACACTATACAGTGAGCTATCCCAGACTCTGGATGAGGCTGAAGACGTGGCGTCGGGGACAGGGCAGGAGGACTCTGAGTGTGAAGTGTTAATGAGGCACAGCTGCCACACCTGCTCAGGCTTTTACATGGCAAGTAAGCTGCTAATGTCTCATCTAATCTACTGTTGGGAGTGGGGGCTCTGTTTTCTAGCTATACATAAAATTTTAAAACTACATCAGCTCCATTAAAAAAAACAAACAAACCCTACATTCAAAGGTGCTTTTTTTTCCTGCCACATAACATCCACAATTTCTGATAGAGTCTGTAAGAATTCTATGACTCCCAGAAGTTCATGATTAGTGCTCATAGCCAAGTACTTACTACCTGAAGACAGAATTCAATGCCACTTTGTTTAACATGCTTAATGGGAACCCCAAATTTAAAAGCCAAAGTGACAAAAGAAATGATTTTCAACATTCCTGTTTTCTTCTCAGCACCTTAGAGTCAAGCACCATAAAATTTACCAGTAACTCAAAATAAATTGTCCTTACAACAAACTATCTCAGCATACAACACCCCTGACTACTCACTGTCTTTGCTGCAACCGAAACAATATTATATAATTATATACTTGACATATACATACACACACACACACACACACACACACACACACACACACACACACAGTTAACTTTGTGTAGTTACTAGCAATGCATTCAAATTCCCAGTTACTAAAAATTCTCAATCCAGTTTCAACACAAGTGACATCTAAGGCTGGGAGCGTGAAAAGTGACCCAAGGACTCTCAGGGTTGGGAGGGGAGGAGTTTCCGGACGTGGGAGGCACAAAGCGTGGTGACCTACATCCTCCCCCTAAAAAGACACTGTCACCTCACATGAAGTTAGAACATTTGGATAATACAGGGCCCCGCAATTACAATCAGACAAATATACTTATCGAGAGAGATGTGTTCATGGAAAGGATCTGAGAATTATATACAAACCAAATCATTCTTATTTTCAAAAATTTTACTCTGACGGGAAATTATAACACAAATAAAGGCAAAATAGTAAAGCACAGCGGCTGAGATGAACCTTGGCTTTGGGTACCAAGGTCTCTGGGTGCCACCAAACAGACCCTCACCAGGAAGGCAAGGACACTGACAAACTCCTGCTAGAAGATGCTTAAAGGATCCACGCACAGTGTGCGAGCAGGCGTCAGGTGTGCTGAGGGCTCCACACAGCTGTGTGTCTTTCTCAAGCACAGCGTGAGGATGGGTGGGAATCACTGGCAGGCAGGCCTCGAATCTTTCTAGCCCAGCAGCAGAGCCCTCCCTCCTTCCTGAGGAGCAGCCCAGATGCTCCCTCGGAGTTCACAGAACTCTGACACTGGGAAGAGTCCTCAGTGACGTGCCAGTGCTCCATCGGTCCTTCATTAGTATGTTCTTCAGACTACGTTAGCGTCCTCCTGAACGCCCGCATGCACATGCTTACACTCTCATGCTCTCTAGGAACTAAACTGTACAGGAAGCACTCTGTGTACGCCAACGCCACTTTTTTCTGTGAGTGTCTGTGACTACAGGAAGCACCTGCCTGTGGATTTGGAACACAAGGCTGCAATATCAGTGCCTACCTGAATGGCCAGCTTACAAATATCCTAGCTGCTACAATCATAGAGCTATCTGTTCCTTAATATCATCTCCCCCACCCATCCCTTCAGTTTTACGGAGAGCCCTGCCAAATGATATATTTCCTTGTCAGTAGGAGCAAGGTCAATTATCAGACAACTTGGGGGTTCAATGATCTACAGCAACTCTCCCCATTATGCCCAGTCAGACAAGCTCTGTCTCCAAGTCCTCCCGCCAAGCCAGCAGCTTTTACTTGGTAAATTCTTTCTGTTTTGGAGACTGCGTCTCATAGTATAGCTAGCCGTCTGGTCCTGAACGTGACTCGGCGACCGGGGCCTCCTGAGCCCTGCTGTGTGCTAAGTTCTCAGATATTAGGAAGTTAAGAGCTTATTTCATTTTGTTTTTACTCTTCCCACCAAAGAGTCTATAGCACACTATCACCATGAGTCTGTAAGAGCCACTAGAGCCACCCGATTTTACTTTCCTAATGACGTGCCTTCACCGAGACATCATGTACAGTTCAGAGCTGCTGATGGGCCTTCATCTGCAAAGGTCAGCTGCGAGGTAGATGTTTGCCATTTTGTGTTTAAGGTTGCCATGGAGTTTTTCCTTCTCCTTTAAAACACTTGGCAGTGAAGACACTGCCTTAAATCACCTTCTCCAGCTAGAGTATAGAGGCACAAGTCATTTCTGACTTACAGGAAATGCAGTCATGTTGTACTGCCCGACATTTTGGTACCATGCACGGTCAGCAGCTGCTGATCCTCACTGACATGAGAGATACCCACCTTCGTCTTTGCATGTCTACCATCTCTCTGTTTAATTTGTGCTTGCCTAAAACTTGGTGCAGACTGGCCTTTTAACTTCTTTGTAGTAAATGAGCAATGACCATAGAGTCTAAAGGAATCATTTCTACCATCGTAGAGAGTCAAGGCCTCTCAACTGAGTGCAGCCATAGGAGCTGGGTGGAGCCCTGCAGTGGGCTCTCAGGTATGCTGTACACCAAGACAAGCAGCACACAGCTCAGACACCCATCAGACAAAGCACCACAACAAATGCAATTCAAAGAAAAGATCTGGAAGGGAACAGAATTTGCTGGTGAAAAGCTGCCTCCTCTCCCAGGAACATAAACTTCTCAAGAAGACCTTTATAAGAAAACAATTGCAAGCCACTGCAGGGATTGATTACTTGCTAGTATCTTAAATATAACATTTCACCTTTTTCAATTCATATGTGTCCCACTAAAGCATGCAATTAGCAGGCCACACGACATGCAGCATGCAGTAAATGGACAGCAGAGGTTAATAACCTGGAGGCATAGGATCTGAGAATGTGAGAGCAAGTTAGAGACAAGAACTCCTCTCCATTGTCACTGGGGGTCGAGAAGCAACGCTGACGTGTGGAGCAGGGAGAGTGGGGGGAATACAATCTGTCCAACACATAAACATATCTCCGCAAGTGGCGGCACGTATAACTGAAAGACAAAGGCAAAAGGAGAGAAACAGAAGAAAGACGTTTTTCTTTGAAAAAACAAATTATCCTTTCTATCCTCCAAGCTTTCTGTGTATCTTCACTACATGGTTCTGGGGTAGGTTGGTGGGTAGAGCTGTCGTTAAAAGAGCATGAACAAGAAACAAATGAGTAGAGTAAAAATGGCAAAGATCCGAATGAACACCTCACCTAAGATACAGACAGACAGCAAATGAGCACCCAGACAGTACTCTACACTGTATGGTGTTACAAAGTTCAAGTTGAAACCAGCTAGCACTACAGGCTTAGTAGAGTAACCGCTATCCAACCAAAGATGCTACATTTGGGTGAGGACAGAAGTCAGCAGAACTCTCACTCTGCTTGAAGGAACTCCACAATGGTACAGCTGACTCGGAAGGCAGAGGAGCAGTCTCTTACAACACTATCCATCGTGTGCCTTGAAACGTGCCCAAGGGCACTGAACACATAAATGCTTATAGCACTTTTAGTCATAAGGTATCTTTCTACAGGCAAGTAGGTGCTAGATAGAAATGGGCTACTGGGAAATCACAGGAGAACAAAGGTGTACATTACTAGAAAAAAGCTAATTCATAAGTATATGCTATGATTTCAGGTAGATGAACTTCTAGGAAGGGCAACTACAGTCGACAAACAGATCACAGTTGTGAGGGGCTAGAGGGAAGGCAATGTTGAAAAAGCAAAGCAGCAAGAATTCATCATGTTTACTACACATCTGCCCAAATTCAAAGAGCCTTAACCCTATGTAGGCTTTCTGCGTGTCAGCACAGGTTCATGTGTTGATCAAGTGCTCCACTCTGGAATAGCATGTACACAGCAGAGAGGATTGGAAAGGACAGGAGGTATATGGGAATCCTCTATAGATTCTGTTCAATTTTACTGTAATTCTAAAATTTCTCTTTAAAACAAAAGGGCAAAGACTCAACATATTACGACGTCATTAGTGAGCCAAATAAAACCAACCTTGGTAGAGTAAGGAAACAGGAGACACAAGTGCAACCCTGAGAACGACAACATTACAACATGAAGACAAAGGGGACAAGGGACTGGGACTCAGGACTCTCAGAACGCCAGGTCTAGTGTGGCTGCAAGTGTGGTCTAGGCTGGCTCACGACTCTGGGTATTTGGTCTCTATAATCCTTGTTCTATAAACAATACAGACCACCACCACCACCCCAAAGAAAGAAAAGAAAAAAGAAACCCTTTAAAGGTCTATAATCTTTTGAAGTAATATAATAAAAACAAAGGAGAGGAATGATATTACTGCCAGAACAAGTTCACTGGTGGCACGTTGTAGGCCACTAAAACACAGCAAGTTTAGGGGCTGCAGAGATGGCTCAGTGGTTAAGAGCCTGACTGCTCTTTCAGAGGTTCCTCGTTCAATTCCTAGCACCCAGGGACAGCTCACAACTGACTGTTACTCCAGTTCTTCTGGACTCTGAACATGCCACATAGACAAAACAGATCTGACAACGTAAACAACATGATAATTAGGGCTATGAAAACCAGCTTAAAGAACTACACCCAAAAGTATATAAAATTAGCAAATGGTTAACAGGTTTCTTTAAAATATACCAAACCCCAAATAAAACTAATAAATGGACAGGTTTGAAAACAACAAATTTAAACAACAAACCACTCATTCATTAACAACTAACCCACCATCCACCAGGCAGCCAAATACTATGTATGAAGTATTATGTACCAGTCTTCTACATGTGTGATTGTGCTGGTTATGAAGAGAGAGTGAGGGCAAAATACAGAGTCCTGTTAGTATACTGTCAGAGGACAGGACATGTTAGGTAACAGGAAAACTCCATCAAAACTGTCATAAGATGTTAACAAATCTAAGATAAGACAGTCTAGAAGTTGCCCAAAGTAGTATAGGATCTTATTAAGAACTCTAAGACTCAAGAATTAAAGAATTAGCCAAGGCCAGCCTGGTCAGAGTGAGTTCCAGGACAGCCAGGGCTATACAGAGAAATTCTGTCTCAAAAAAACCAAAGAAAGAAAGAAAGAAAGAAAGAAAGAAAGAAAGAAAGAAAGAAAGAAAGAAAGAAAGAAAGAAAGAATTAAAACTAAAGAAAATATTTTTAAAAATGCTTATCAAATATAACTTGCTATCATTTTTTTTTGTTTTTTTTTGTTTTTATAAGACAGGGTTTCTCTATGTAGCCTTGGCTGTCCTGGAACTCACTCTGTAGACCAGGCTGGCCTCGAACTCAGAAATACGCCTGCCTCTGCCTCCCGAGTGCTGGGATTAAAGGCGTGCGCCACCACACCCGGCTAACTTGCTATCATTTTAAGGAAATGTTGGAAGCCGACATTACCACCAAGACTAGGACAAGCTAATGTCATGAGTGTCCACAGGAACACAGTATAGCCAATCTGCTCCTGAGGGAAGACACAAATCCAAATGCTTCAGTATCCTTTAATTTTGAGAGCCATCCTCCTTAGAATAGGGAACAAAATACCCATGAAAGGAGTTACAGAGACAAAGTTTGGAACTAAGCCACCAAACTCAGATACTATTGCATAAGACAGCAAGAGTTTGCTGAAGGGACCCTGATATAACTGTCTCGTATGAGGCTATGCCAGTGCCTGGCAAATACAGAAGTGGATGCTCACAGTCATCTATATGATGGAACACAGGGCCCCCAATGGAGAAGCTAGAGAAAGTACCCCAGGAGCTGAAGGGGTCTGCAACACTATAAGAAGAACAACAATATGAACTAACCAGTACCCTCGGAGCTCGTGTATCTAGCTGCATATGTAGCAGAAGATGGCCTAGTCGGCCATCATTGGGAAGAGAGGTCCCTTGGTATTGCAAACTTTATATGTCCCAGTACAGGGGAATGCCAGGGCCAAGAAGTGGGAGTGGGTGGGTAGGGGACCAGGGTGGGGGAAGGGGGGAGGGAACTTTCAGGATAGCATTTGAAATGTAAATTTAAAAAGTATCTAATAAAAAACAATTTTTTTGAGAGCCATAAGAGACAAACACCAAGGGGCTGTTTCTGATTAAAGAACAAAACAGAGGCCCGATAACTCTTAGCACTTGACTCTGGGTTCTGGATCCTATACTGTGGGGGCAAGGAGAATTTTTTTTAAATATATTTTTTTAAAGATTTACTTATTTTATGTATATGAGTACACTGTCACTATCTTCAGACACACCAGAAGAGGACATTAGATCCCATTACAGATGGGTATGAACCACCATGTGGTTGCTGGGATTTGAACTCAGGACCTCTGGAAGAGCAGCAGTCAATGCTCTTAACCACTGAACCATCTTTCCAGCCCGAGAATTTTTTTTGTATTTAGATTTATTTGTTTATTTATTTACATTGTATGAATATGTATGTATGTATGATATACATTGTATGAGTGTTTTGCCTGCCATGTATGTGTGTGTACCCATGTATGTGCCTGGGGCTCCCGCAAGTCAGAAGATGGTATTAGGTTGCCTGGTACTAGAGTTACAGATGGTTGTGAGCTACCAATGGGTACTGGGACTCAAACCCAGGTCTTCTGCAAGATGAGTCAATGCTCTGAACCACTGAGTCGTCTCTCTAGCTCCTCTCAAAAAAACGTGGTTTTTTTTTTTGGGGGGGGGGGCTGAGTTTGTTGCTTTGTTTTGGGAAAGAATCTGTGGGCAAATGAAAAAATTAAATATTAGAACATACATATAGAACAATATATTTTTTTGAAATTTGTGTTAAATTTCTTCTTGCCTGCCTCCCTTCCTCCCTCCTTCCTTCTGCTTTTTGAGACCGAGTCTCTCCACATAGCCCTGGCTATTCCAGAACTAACTATACAGACCAGGCTTCCCTAAACTTACGGAGATCTGCCTGCCTCTGCCTCCCAAGTACTGGAATTAAAATGTGGGCTACCATGTCTGGCAGTGAATTTCTTATTTTGAGAATGCTGTTATTTTTAAGAAACATATACAGCATGCAAAAGACCTGTACAGATTCAACCCAGACAGAACCCCAGCATGGAAAACAGAAGTGGGTACAAAGCCCACTCCTCGCTCACTAAGAAGCTATTAGCAACTGACACCCGCTGGGGAAGGAGCCTCGGTTTCTCCAATGCCTGCCACAGAGTGTACCAACCTCACTGCAGGGCAGGCCCCATGCTCTGAAGCTGCCAGCCAACACAGACTGGATTCCAGGTTGTGTGGGTGGGCTTTTTGTTGTATTAAACATTTCAAAATAAGAGATACACACAGTGATACACACAGTGGTTAAATGTTAATATGGGTAAAATCTGGGGAAATGTGAATGGAAATTATTTGTACAATTCTTGCAATGCTTTATGAGTCTAATTTCAAGATAAAATATTAAAAAAAATAAACACTAAGACATCAAATGAATGTATTTTTTAATTAAAAAAAGAGAACTAGTATCTCTTATATGCCAAGTGTCAGGCGTTCCAGATTACAGAGCCATGACATGTCATTCTGACCTTTATATAAGTGTTGGAAACCAGAAGACTACAGCGTGGGAAATAAGCGAATGTGGTCTGGAGTCAGCCCATAAAAAAAATCAGGCCCTGCTGCTCATGAAACCCCTCTCACAACAGGAAGTCTCTGCGTGCCTTCTTACACCAACATGGCCCAGATTATGGAATGTACAGTTCTGACATGTTACTTGATATCCTGTACTTCTAAACTGTTCTGTCCTAGAACAACATTCAAGGCTGCAAATCATGCCAAAAAAACAGGCAAAAAAGGAAGGTTTGAAGAGAACTCCACAGTGAAGTCTCCTAAGAATGTATTTTACTATGCTTTGACAATAAAATTGCAACATGTTTTCAGAGTGACATTTTTGTAGTTTTTTTTTTTTTACTTACTCACATGTTTAAAGAACATTACAGGAAAACGATGTTACCAAGGCAGGCTCGACTTAGAACAGTCAGGCCATTTTGTCTCCTTTCCCACCTCAGTTTCCTCCCTTTCTTCCCCTCTGCTTCCTTTCCTGTATTATCTTTTCTCTCCCCCTTCCTCCGAGAAGGTTTAACACATCTACTAACACATATAAAATGTTTTGACAGACATATGAGAAAAGAAAATTACATGCCAATGTTCTTGATGAACAGCTGCAAAAATCCCCAATAAAACACTTCCAGTGAAGTTTAACAATATCCTAAAGTGATAATCATCATGATAAAATCTCTGGAATGCAAGGATGGCATGACATATGCAAATCAATAAACACGCTGCTGCACAACACCAAAGAGCGGAGGGACACATGCACACAGTTCAGTCGCCTGGTGGAAAAGGAATCAACACGTGGAAAAGGAATCAAAAATATTCTCTTAAGATGAAACTCTTGCAGGTCAGGCGTTTAGAGGGAACAGAGAGTCCAACACAATAAAGGGAGCCAGCCCTCTGCTAACAGGACACTCGGAGGAAAACCCAAGTCTAGCAAAAGGAAGGACGCCCAATCTCAGCATTTCTACTCAGCAGAAGATTAGAAGTTCTTGCCAAAGCAACTAGAGAAGAAACAAAAATAAATAATAGATAAGTTTCCATTCTATTATAGCTTCTAAACATAATATCTAAGTGTGCCATGGTTTCTCTTCATATCACTTCCACAAAAACAAAAAAACAAAACAAACAACAAAAAAAAAACCCAAAAAAAACATTCCACGGAAGACTGTTTCTAGACATAAAACATACATGTGCCTGAGACATCCTACTAATGTAAAAACAATGGAATGTTAATGTAATGTAAGGAAGAAACTACTACAGGAGACTGGGCTTCTGCCAAGTCACCACAAGAGACAACACAGTTAGTTGTCTTCCAACAAGTAAAGACGAATATGAAAATCTGATTACTGTACTGGCTAGGTTTGTGTCAACTTGACACAGCTGGAGTTACTACAGAGAAAGGAGCTTCAGTTGGGGAAATGCCTCCATGAGATTTAGCTGTGAGGCATTTTCTCAATTAGTGATCAAGGGCCCCTTGTGGGTGGGACCATCTCTGGGCTGGCAGTCTTGGGTTCTATAAGAGAGCAGGCTGAGCAAGCCAGGGGAAGCAAGCCAGTAAGGAACATCCCTCCATGGCCTCTGCATCAGCTCCTGCTTCCTGACCTGCTTGAGTTCCAGTCCTGACTTCCTTGGTGATGAACAGCTGTATGGAAGTGTAAGCCGAATAAACCCTTTCCTCCCCCACTTGCTTCTTGGTCATGATGTTTGTGCAGGAATAGAAACCCTGACTAAGACAAATTGGTACCAGCATAGTGGGGTATTCCTGTGACAACCTGACCATGTTTTTGGGAGGACTGTGGAAGGACTTTGGAACTTTGGGCCATAAGATCCATTCTGTGCTAAGAACTCTGTGAGATGTTGTATAGGAGTTTGGAGGATAATGTTGAGAACAGTGCAGAAGATGGAGGACTGGCTTGTGAAATTTCAGAGGGAAAATTAAAGACTCTTTTCAGGGCCATTGTTACTTTGTGAAGATTCTGTGGTTCTGGTTAGCTGGGGCTGAAGAATCAGCTGTGATTAACAAGATACCAGAACTACTAAAGCAAAAATTTGGCAATACTGGGACCATTGATGCTGGTTAGCTGAAGCTAAGAAATTAGCAGTGATTAAGAAGAGACCAGCATCATTGAGGTGACATCTTCTGGGAAATGTTTTCTGAAAGCACAAGGAGGCTGTGTTCCAGAGATAGCCATGGAGTACCTTGTGCTGTGGACTTGGTAATGTGTAAGAGTTACCTGTGGTACTGGTTTTATGCAGAACAGCTGAGGCCACGGAAGCACTGTGAAGGTGCAGCCTTGGTTGCAATTGATGGCCCAGGACTGAAGGGGTCATGTGCAAAGGAGTTGAGGCTTGGCACCATGAAGAGAGCCTATGAGAGGCTAGTGTTGAAGCCTAATTACAGGAGCATTTTGGAGATGCCAGTACCATGAGATAACCACCAAGAACAGCAGCAGCAATGGAGTACAGGCATCTGGAGCCTAGAAGACAAAGCTGTGTAATACAAAGGACAGGGCTGAAGAAGTGACCCAAGCCCTTGGAGAAGCCCAGAAGATCTGTGAGTTGGATCCCAGACACAGCTGGGTTATCACAGAGAAAGGAGCTTCAGTTGGGGAAATGCCTCCATGAGATCTAGCTGTGAGGCATTTTCTCAATTAGTGATCAAGGGCCCCTTGTGGGTGGGACCATCTCAGGGCTGGCAGTCTTAGGTTCTATAAGAGAGCAGGCTGAGCAAGCCAGGAGAAGCAAGCCAGTAAGGAACATCCCTCCATGGCCTCTGCATCAGCTCCTGCTTCCTGACCTGCTTGAGTTCCAGTCCTGACTTCCTTCAGTGATGAACAGCAATGTGGAAGTGTAAGCTGAATAAACCTTTTCCTCCCCCACTTGCTTCTTGGTCATGATGTTTGTGCAGGAATACAAACCCTGACTAAGACAATTACTTATCAAGTAACTGAAATATAAATATATATATATATATATATATATATATATATATATATATATATATATATATAATGCCTGTACTCCATTGCTGCTGCTGTTCTTGGTGGTTATCTCATGGTACTGGCATAATATATGTATGTATGTATATATATATATATATATATATATATATATATATATATATATCACATAAAAATCTTAGGATTCAAAATAAGATGAAGCAAACATGAGGAATCCCAAATGAAAATATATTGTTTTCTTTTAGAGGTAAGAAAGGAATCAGTATCTGTTTCTGAAAATTGAATATTGACTATTAAAAGAAAAAATCAAGCAGCAATCCTAGCTAACCAACTAAGCAGTGCCGTTGGGGGATTTTCTACCTTAGAAACTAAGTGCTGGACATTTGAACTGAGGAACTCCTCTCACAGTCAGAAATCAGTAGTTCAAAGGTCACTAAGTAGATGAGGCAGTTACAGGGCAGAATGAAGGTAAAATCTATCTCCAGTGTTACACCGTCATCGTGTGTATACTGCTGAGGCTCGCCATGTCTACTGTGATCAATGTGTATTTCAAGTATGACAAAACAGAGATACTTGCTACCTTATTTTCAAAAAACTGAATTTGATTATCTTTCTTCTGGAGGAGACTTTCTGTCTCATATTAGTTTTCAGTTCATGGGAGAGATTAATGAGAAGGAACAAAAGGGAGGTAGATAAGAAGCAAGAGCACAAATCCAGAATCCAGAATCTGTAAGATGGTCAGTCTGCAAAAAGAGGCACCAGAAACAGCTGAGTTAGCAAAGTTCTTTAAGCAGAGACCTAGTCTCATGGTGGCTCAGGCTTTCCTCTCAGGGCTGGAACAGCACAGACAGGAGGAGCCATTTTATACTATTTTACACAGTTCAAAATTCTCATATCCAAGCAAATAAAACCCAGAGAATCTGGGATGAATGTCAAGTGTCCACAGAGGAAGAAGAACACCTTGAATCACGGAACTCCTTGGCAGTGCAGGCCATTTTTCCTGGAGCTGAACTCCTGCTAGCATGAACCATTCTGAGAATGTTCAGTATGGAGGACTAGCCCAAGAGCAGGCCATGTACTGATGTACCAATCAGGAGCCAGCTCAAGGGATGAGGTAACCACATACCCCACTGCCAGTACAAAGAGCATTCCCCAAAACTGTCGGCAATATTAATACCTTTTGTGCAAACTTTTTTCTCAATTGCTAAAGAAATTCAAAACAAGACAGCCCTAACTTTATAGTATCAAGTTGTTAGCTAAAACTTAATTATTATAGATATATTTAATAAAATTCTGTGCTAATTAAAAAGTTTCCATTAAGTACTTTTATCCTATTTTAAGCCACTTATTTCAGAAGTAAACACAGCAATAAAAAGCTTAAACCAACATTTGTAGGAACTAAAAAATAGAACACAGAAAAATGTAGACAGTAATTTTTGTCAAGTTACTAGCTTACTGATGTGAGAACTTGTTACATCAGACACAAACTTGGGAGCAGATGAAGAATTAGCCATGCTACATCTTAAATTTGTTTCTAAGAATGTGAGAATTTCAACTTGTAGTCTAAGATCTGATTAGTTTCATTTACAACACACACACACACACACACACACACACACACACACACACAGAGAGAGAGAGAGAGAGAGAGAGAGAGAGAGAGAGAAAGAGAGAATAGTTGTATATATTCATTTTTTTAATCATACTACTAAAGCAGACCAGACATTTGAAAAAAAATTTTTTTTTGTTTTTGTTTTTTTTGTTTTTCGAGACAGGGTTTCTCTGTGTAGCCCTGGCTGTCCTGGAACTCACTCTGTAGACCAGGCTGGCCTCGAACTCAGAAATCTGCCTGCCTCTGCCTCCCGAGTGCTGGGATTAAAGGCGTGCGCCACCACGCCCGGCTCTTGAAAATAAATTGAAAAAAAAATGTATAGTCAGTAAGTGTCATATGCCAGGTGCCTAAAAATATTGACTAAGCAGGAGGACCGTCATTAAATATACCACTGTCAGTTGTTTTAAAGATATTACAATCTGTATTTGCAGGTGTGAATAGCATTTCTTTCTATATGGTGCATTAAGTTAAAAAACAAAAAAACAAAAAACAAAAAACTCCAAAACTTTTTACTTTGGACAAAGAAACCACTTTAAAAGAAATGCCACGACTCTCCATTCCCGACGTTTGCTCTATAACTGCCAATATGGCCTTGAGCATGTGAAGCTGGCTGGATTGAAGCTGCACTTCAATGTACTTATAGCATGTTCCTGTCTGCTTGCCTCGTGGGCTTTTACCTAAGTCTAAAACTGCACCAAAGCAGACACTCACTGCACACTCCCCTCCAACACCTGATTCAGAGGAAGGGAGCATTACAGAAAGAAACTGACTGAAGCATATTTCTTGATTAGTTTGTTTACAATGTCACTGTGATCCTCCTTTTATCAAAGGAGGTGCTGACTCCCATGAAAGCCAAACTGGACTTGGTAGGGCTGGGATGGAAGGGAAATGAGACCCCGCACATGCTCCTTAATGACGTAGCCATCCAGAGAACAGAGCTGGCTGACATCTAAAAGCATCTACCTTTACAAGTCATCTGAAGGAATCAGATCCATCTTTTATAAACTCCAGTCGCTAAGGAACATTAGCAGGGACTGTGAACTTGATTCTGAAGTGTTCTACAGACCACATGTACCATCTACACTGAACATCTGGGGCAGGAACTCTATGAACACAATGAAAAGAATGCATTTACAAAGAAGGGATACAGAGCAGCAGTGTAGTGCGTTTCATGGTTATCAGAAGGCTTGCTCGCTTTTAAAGTCAATGTATTTTACAAACTCCCTCTCGGCAAAAGGGCTTATAGCTATTGTAAAATTCTTTCAAAAAATTAAGTTTTGATTCTTCACCATAAATGCCACAAGAATTAACTCAGTGACATGCAATAACTGGGAGCCGTGAAACCAACCAGCTCTGCTGAGACACATTAGGTGTTTGTGTCACACCCTTCTGAAAGGCTACAAAATATATTCAAAATAAAACACTATCTAAGCCGGGCGTGGTGGCGCACGCCTTTAATCCCAGCACTTGGGAGGCAGAAGCAGGCGGATTTCTGAGTTCGAGGCCAGCCTGGTCTACAAAGTGAGCTCCAGGACAGCCAGGGGTATACAGAGAAACCCTGTCTCGAAAAACAAAAACAAAAACAAACAAACAAAAAAACACTATCTAATTAGGAGTTGAAATTCTACTAGGGTTGTTAAAACATCAGAGTAAGTACTCCTGGAGAGAAATCACACTAACAACTTGTCAACAGAGGACCTTTTCAGAGTCATTTTAAAACTGTGGTCATGGATGTACACCAAAGTATCCACATCCCTGACCCTGTCACCCAGATAGGTGCTGTGACACACGCCTGCCCACACTGAACAAGGTCATCATGGAAACAATGCTCATAGTGTGTGTGTGTGTGTGTGTGTGAGAGAGAGAGAGAGAGAGAGAGAGAGGGGGGGGGGGGGGGGGGGAGAAGCCTGCCTGGTTCTCCCCAGATCACGCCTCGGTCTGCCTAACGGCAGCGAGGACCCAGCTGCTGCAGTGACATCCCAGTATGTTACAGTGGGCTTGGTTTTTGAATTCCAAGATTAGGCTCAGCTCCCTGTGTCCAAAAAACAGGGAAGTTAAAGCCCCAGCCCCTGGGTTTTGGCCGTGCTTCCCTGGAGTGGCCTGCTCCATCTTGCCCTGTGTGGGACCCCTGACCCTCAGGCACATCTCTGTGTTCTCCCTGTTGGGTGCTGTACTGCTCACTGCCTTTCTGACATACTCGAGCATAAGCTCTATGAGGACAGATTCCAGTTTTAATTTTTGTTGCCCTAGTTCTTGGCCCAGGGCTTGGCAAGGAAAGCATGCTGTTCACTGATTTACAGATAAAAACTGGCAGCACCAGCACTCCACACTCAGCCATCTCCGAGTTAGCTTGCTTACGGGAGTCTCACCCATCACAATTACCTTTATATTATTCTGACAACCACAGCAAGGTGGGATATGATTTAGAGTCATAACCATAAACATAAAATGACCTCCTTCCTCAGCACGGAGCAAAGGTCCATCAATCAGTGACAATGGGAACCCTTGTGCCATGAGTTCTCTCTGAGGTCTTAACTGCCTTTTAAAAACAAAACACAAGACCAAACACATGATCTTTCCATTCTGCAGAAATGCAAAGGGTTCAATCATGTTAGCTACCCCGGCACACAACCAGAAGCTCTCCATTTTCCCCTAGAGAGTGGACAATTGCCCAGGGAATCTCATGGTTGGCCAACATGAGCTAACTGCTAGCTGTGACTAGTCCCATTCTGTGCCTTATTTTGGACTTTCTGGCATAAAATTCACAGTATTTCTCACAAATTTAAAACTGAGATGCATTATAATAGTCAACATACCCTTTACATATGAAAGGTGTAAGCGTAGTTCTAGAGAATGGGCAAAATCCTGAGAGGAGAGGAGACTAAATGCAGACAGGAACGCAAGGCCATGCGTCTGCTGGAGTAGTACCCACACCTCTAAATGGTGCTCGTGGGAAGACAAGACCAAGTGCCGGCGAGTCTGTGGCGTACCTGCAACGCTCGAGGATGCAGACAGGGATCCAAATGCTACAGCCACTTTGCCAATGCATCGAGCAGTTTCATATAAAGTTATAGCAATTGCCACTCAACTGACACACACCACTCCTAGTATTTACTCAAGAGAGATGGAAACTTAGGTTCCCACAGAAATCTCTACGTAAATATTTATGGCAATTTCATACACAATTGCTCACACATGGAAACAACCCAAATGTCCTTCAGTGGGTGAATGCATAAACAGCACAGCCATATAACAGAACACTGCTCAGTAATAAAAAGGAGAGACCCACAGGAACAGGGCTAGCACAGATTTCTCAGCTCCATTTCCAGTACACTAGCAGAGGAAGGCCACAGGCACAAAGCAGTATGAGTTGGCAGAAAGACCTAATAAAAAGTAGTGCAGGGGCTGCTTCGAGACAGAATTTGTCCTTATTTTGAATGTGGTGGCAAACATTAGGTCATGATTTTCTCTACTGGTCAGTTATACACCAAAGAGGGAAATGTTTTCTCAGAAATAAGATAAATTCTAAGCATCCTTGAGATTTAGAAACAGGGATGGAGATGAACATATGGTAAAGAACACATGGTGGCCTTCCAGAGGACCAGAGCTGGGCTCCCAGGACCCACATCAGGTGGCTTCTAGCAAACTGCTAATTCTAGCTCCAAGGTGCATTTGACCTTTGGGACACCTGTACTCACCAATGTACATGTGGTTAAAAGTAACTAAATATTAAAAAGGAATTAGAAAGAATGGTTGTCTATGGCAGAGCTATCTTCTGCTAGCTGAATACACTAAGGTATCTGGGGAGGAAGAAATTCAGGATACAGAGCATAAGCTCAGCCATTTGCCTTTAAAGAAAAACCTTTGGTACCCAGCTGTCTAATGTCTGTGCACTTCTCACATCTCGTACTTCCTTCCATCCTCAGATCATTCTCAGGAGTCTCAAAATGGAGCTATGTACTGTAACTACACGGCTTTCCCAGCTTCCTTCCACGGGATGGATCCATGCTGACATTAGAACGAGGGAAAGCTTGGCCACACCCTGGCTATGAATGCTGCCACGGCTCATTCATAGCATCTGCACATCCAAACAGACAAGAGGCTTATTAAAGAAGAATTATTTCTCAGGGTCTTAATGGAAGTCACAGGAAACAGTCAATGAGGCACTAAATATTTAATTCAAACACTCACTATACTTCATTTGGCAGTCTGAAATAGATGACTTATAATTAATAAAGAAGATTTTCTCCAGAAGAATCCATATTCTACCCCCCAACAGATAATATTCCACAGAGCAGATATAAGACTAAACAACAAAACCAGGCAGAAAGGCCAATAATCTACACAGAAATAAGAGACCAAAGTTTGTATCTCACAAATATATTTTTAAATGGACATAGAGTTTAATCAAATGAACACTACCTTTAAAAAGCACAGATTTCACAAATATACTAAAGAATGCTATTTTTCTAAGAATGTTATCCACAGAAAAACTCAGTGAATCCCAAGACTGGTCTTAGTGAGACATCTTTCAAGAAGTGTGTTCTATTTTCCCTTTAGCTATTCACTTGTCTGTCCATCTGAGAAAACACACACAGACACATAGACACAGACACACAGAGAAACACACACACACACACACACACACACACACACACACACACACAAATACAATTGGAGTGAAATAGCGATTTGGACAACAGAAGAAAGGCCTAACAGAGTAGTAGCCTGAGAAGAGCAGGATGTCCCAGAGCCCTAACTATCCTCATTGTCACCAATAAAGAAAATGAGAGATTTGCAGGAGAGGACAAACTCAAGCTTTAAAACCACTGTTTCTGATTAAGGACACCAGATTGTCATGCACCAGGCCAGCTCTGTGACCCTCAGATTAGGAGGGGCGCCTCTTTACTTTTACCCAATTTTCCTGGGGCCCAAGTCCTCCTTGTTCTTTCACAGGAATGGCAGAGTAGTGGGCAGTGTGTGCGAGAGTTATGCTGTGTTTGTGATCTGTATGCACATGATGGTGGTCCTAGTAAACACTATCCCACATTGTTTAGCATGAAAGCTACTGATATTGGCACCAGGTACCAGATTGATCACTTTACAAAACAAAGTAGAATCAAGTGAGAACATTTTTACCTGGTTCCTCGGAGCTAGCAGCAATCTAGAATCAACGCTAATCAGAGAAGCAGCCACTGGAATGCCTAAATGAAGCAGGCTTCTGCACTAGCGTACCTGGGACTGAAAACTTATCAGAGGAATCTCAACGTCCAAACACAAACTAAGCACTAGCTAGATCTGAAGGGAGCCACAGCAGCATGCGCCCAGTGGTTAGTGTCTATGTCTGCTTTTACTCCTGCTGCTAGGCAAAGGGACAGAGGGTGAAGACAAAAATCTCAGAAGCTAAGATTCTTGACATCAAATAAAGAACAAGCAATTCCTTTATGATAACAATCAGTTCCATTTATATTCTCAAATTCTTTGATGTCAGCTTGATGGTCATTTGGTTACTGTACCTATTGAAACAGGCTGTGAGTCTAAGACCTCATGTCAGTGAACTTCACTCAGCTGGAATCCCTCCTCCCCTGCTGGCCCCTAAGCTGGACGCTCTGTCTCCTCACCACAGCCTTGCTCCAGCAAGCCATACCAACATTCTCCAGGATTAAAGTGAATATCTAATTCCTAAACTACACTTCAAAATTTCCTTGTGAAAGATAAAATCTTAAGACATTATATGAATTAAAGGTGCACACACACGGTAAAATGCAGCCTGGGGCTTGGCTCAGGCTCAGCACAACAGCAAGAATGAAAGCACTCCTGTGCAGCTCTATCTCAGTCAAGATGCCATGAGGGATAACGTTTTGATTCATTCAAAAAATGATGACTTAGATTTACTCTGTAAAAGCACCGTGTCATACATACAGTAGAAAAAACAAATCAAGGCTGGGCGTTCTTTTAGGGATAGTCTTGGTTTTCATCTGTCAAGTTACATATATTGCTTACTTATTGATTTTACTCCAATGTGACCCTAAGGGCCTTTAATTGCTCACGAAGACACTGAGCCCCTGGTCTCTGGGATTCTAGTGAGATAAATGCACTTGGCAGGGCAGAGGCTGTTTGTTGCTCCCTGACGAAGCAAGGATCCCTTTCTTCTAATAGATTTCTCGGCTGGGCACTGCGGGATAAAGACTATTTCTCAGCTGCCGCTGCCGCAGAGATGGGCACATGCTTATGAGAGCTCTGCGAAGCTGCTAGAAACTGTCCCTCAACTTACCCAGTGCCTCGTTTCACCTTTTAGCTTTTGCATCTCCTCTCTATGCCAAGAAAGCATAAGAACAGGCTTTTTATTCACTAAAAAGAGTTTCAGTCGAGGAAACTGTAATAGGCAGGATGTTCCCTACCCAAAGAGGGTCGTGTTCTGTCAAAAAATAAAATAAAATAAAATAAAATAAAATAAAATAAAATAAAATAGAGGCTAGCTTGCAAGTCAAATAGAGTTAGCAGGGACTGAATTGTCATTTAGTGGCACAGTACTTGTCTGGCCTGCATAATACCTAAGATTCCATTCCCAATACTTCAAACCAAATTTTTAAAAAAGGAGTTAGGGATAACAAATCTAATTCAGATTGCAGAACAGGCTGAAGCAAGATGGTGGTCTGCAGGGGTCTGGTGCACTTCCCTCTACAGAGTAGTGACAAGACAAAGACGAAAACAGCACTCATTTCCCTGGCATGCTGGAAGCACAGCTACAGCGTCCTGAGAACGGGACAGAGGAACAGCAGCAAAGAGACTATCAGAGGCCTTAAAAATACTCAGTGCCTGCCAATCTGCCTCCAAGAAGGGCTTTGCCTGAGTGTGGGAGGGACAGAAAGGAAGCCCCCACAGGGCCTCCCACATCTGAGGTACGATCGCCTGAGCAGCTCTTGTGGGTCTGGAGCCCAGTTTGGGAACTTCAGAGCCACAGAGCTTGACTAGCTTGTACCATGTCTGGGAGGCTACCACCAAGCTTGTCCTGGATAAGCTGATGGGGCTGAGTATTCTGATGGTGCTGCAAACAGAAACCAGCCAGCATAGGATCGCCGGGGCAGAACCTCAGAGAACTTCTACCTGGAAAGAAATGGCTCTTTGTTTAAGGTGCTGTGCTTTTCTGTCACGGACAGATGGCTCAAACCCTGATGATGCTACCTGAAATCCTTCCAGCATGTCACAGTGTCATCACCACCAGCTAACAACAACGGAGCTGGCCTGGGGCACAGCGGTACACTGCTCGAATCCCAGCACTCATGGAGGCAGAGGCAGGTGGCATTCAAGGCCAGCGTGGTCTACACAGCAAGTTCCAGGAACAGCCAGAGCTACATAATAGAGAGATCCTGTCTTTAAAAATAAAAACAAAAACCTAAAAGACAAAACACACACACACACACACACACACACTCACACAAACTTCAAGCTGGGAACAATTTTTAAAGAAAGGTTTAGTGAGAACACTTAGCTTTTCAGAAAGTCTATTTTCACTTAAAATAAAGACAGGAGCATAATACTTCAAACTTAGCATTTAGTCTATAGCCAAATTCTAAGAACTTTTTTTTTTAATGACATGAGATCATGCTGCTACCCATGTTTGGACCAGTCAGGGTTAATAGTTACTTACAGGATACCAGACAGCCAATTAGTAAACAGCCTCAAAACATAAGCAGGTGGTAAAGAAGGGAAGAGAGAGACAGTTTCAAGTAAGTGAAAGAAAAACATACGTGTAGCTTGGAAAATACCTAAACCATGAAATCATCACACATGCTTATCTCTTCATAAGTCCAGTATGGAGCTGCAAGTCTAGATGGAAGCATCATGTGCAGCGTGGAGGGGTATGTGCAGCGCAGAGGGGTATGTGCAGTGTGGAGTGGGAAGGTAGAGTCTTTACATTACCCTCTTCTTATAACCTGTAAGCAACAACTGTTTAAAGAAATCCAATCTTCAACATAAGATACCTGATTTCTAAATATATCAGGAGTATAGAACTTATATAAAATACTCCTTGCAGGGCTTGGAATGTAGTTTGGTTATCAGTGCCTGCATGGAACCACACGCATGAGCCTGTTGGGTCTACTACGCATTTGTAATCTCAGAGCTTAGGGGATAGAGGCAGAGACACCACAGTTCACTCATCCTCGGCTACACAGTCAGTTGGAGAGCTGCCTGAGATACATTTTAAAAGAATTTACCTGAAAACACCCTCAGGAGGCAAATATGCTTGCTGCTAAGCCTGCGGATTTTAGTTCAATCCCTAAGTGACTCCCCCAGTTGTCTTTAACATGTCTGTCGTGTCATATGCCGTGGTCACACAACTAAATGTGTTAAAAAAAATCATAAATACTATAGTAATTTAATCATATTTCTCCTATGTCTTAATGACATCTCAAGGGTCACTATGAATAATCTAGAAAATTAAAACTATAATGTTAAACCCTTTGGAGGCTGGAGATGTGGCTCGGGAAAGCAATGGCCTGGCCTGGTGAGCAACTGAGACTTCCAACCCACAGGCAAGGCTTCCGGCGCAGGCTTCCCTGCCAGGGTGGCCTGGGAATACACTCAGCATATGTGACAAAGCATGCAGACAGCCATTCCCAGTCACGCCATCGGTACTCAGAGCGCTTCAGTTTCATCAATGACGTCCCGCTCTAAGTGAACCAGGATGTGGACCGACGAAACTCTGTATAAACAACAACTCCAAAAGAAAAAGAGGAGGGGGTAAATTCTAAATGCAAGCCTTTTAAAACCCAACAGTGGAGACAGATAGGGGAGAGCATGGAGTGGCTACCCAGAGGCGCTTACTGTCCTGGGCATGAGCATGCAGCAGACACAACTGTAAGTGGGACAGGCGAGCTGAGGCAGGTATCCCTCTGTGAACATGTATGCCTTAGCCAGGCAACCTGAGCGATCAGTGATCACTCACCCTCAACCTGCTCTCCTCAGACTGCGCCCCTCTCCCTGCTTCTTGCTGAAGCACAGATGCCCCTGTGACCTGGGAGCAGAGCACTGAGCTCTGCTCCTTACAGAAAGGAACTGCCTTGGCGCCTCTCCACTGCTATTGTTCTCTTAATAAAATCCTCAGTTAATACTTTGAGACTACCATGTTTATACGTTGGAGCATGAATGAGTCATATACTGTGGAACTTGCTTACAAAACTCTTCATATAATATAGACTAGCTTTTACTTTAAAATCATTGTTAAATGAACAGAAAATTATCTAGAGTAACATATACCATGATATTAGCTTAACTACTCGTGGGAGTTGGGAGTAGCGTTCAGTGGCAAAGCACTTGCCTAGCACATAGAGGAGCTGGATGTTGGATTCAATCCCCCCTCACAAGAAACAAACGGACTTCAGTGAGGTCATGGATAGCTTCCAGCTTGTCTGTCTTCTGCAATATGCATATATGGTTTTGACATCTGTGAACTGCTAGTTTGGGGCAAACACTTACTCTAAAATTATTATTTATATGGCTTGCATTGTTGTGGGTACTTGGGATACAAACAGAGAGCAAAGTGACAGTCAGTGACCTGGAGTTTATATGGGAAGAGGAAAGAAAGAGCCAGTGTAAAGTCTGGCACTCTACCTGCCCCATAACCACTTGCTTTGGCTTCTCATAGATCCTTCCAGAGTATCTGCATGTAAAGACAAATGAGTATTATTCTCCCTATTTACCACACACACACACACACACACACACACACACAGAGAGAGAGAGAGAGAGAGAGAGAGAGAGAGAGAGAGAGAAAGAGAGAGAGAGAGAGTTAGTTCTATACCTTGGTGTTCTGTTTGTAAATTGTGGACTGGGGCTGACCCAGTCTTTTCCATTTCTCTCCTTACTCTGTGACAGGATCTTCTAACTAAACCTAGACTTTATCATTTAAACCAGCCTGGCTGGCCATTTAGCTCTGGAGAATTCTGCCTTCTAAGTGATGGAATTACAGTGAGCTCCACATCCAGTAGGCATTTATGTGGATGCTGAGGGGTCTGAACTCCAATCCCCAGGCCTGTGGGGCCAGCACCTTACCCACTGAGCCATGTCCCCAGGCACCCATGCCTCACTTTTTCCACATAATGGTCCCGTCAGTCCCCTTCAGTCCCCAACCCTCTTCTCCCCAACTGCACTCTGCCTCTCAGTGCACTGAGAGAGCTGCAAAGCATGAAGTCAACAGCCCCACAGACAGACAGACAGACAGACAGACAGACACATTGCCAAAGGCATGGAGCTACAATGTGACACACTACACTGCAACTACTGAACCCAGCAACAGGTCTGTCCAAGACGACAGGAAAATGACACCTCAGTCAAGATCGCAAATTGTACTTTTGTCGGCCATGTAGAGGAAACTGTGCCTTTAAAAATCAGCCCTTCTCAGCACAGCAGCACACTGTGTCTAGGCAAGCCAGGCCATAGCCAGGTTCTGGGTACCTAGGCAGCTGTGGAAGCGGGTTAGACTTAGTTAATTAGGTATTTGCTTTTTTTTCTGAGACAGTACTGAGTGTGACTAGTTCTCTGAAGCCCAGCCCACAGCCCGTACACGGCTGCATCAAATGAAATGCTTGCAGGAAAAGGTGAAATCCCACAGCTTTTTCCTTGGCAGTGGCAGTGCAACAGCACCACCAAAGGGAGCATTGCCGCAGCGCCTTATCCATCTCCTCCAACAGAACACCAGGCCACAGGGAATTAACCTGACATACTGAAAAGCTGCACCCACCCGGCTTCAAAGCATTCTCCAGGAGCCAAGTTGAGGGTGCCCTGCCAGAGGCAGCAGCCAGCCAGCACAGCCCTGGACTTCTCCAGATACCCGGTTTACGTCCTGGCCGTAAATAAAGGCACCTTGGTGCATAGTGAGCGTTTCCTTCTCAACAGAAACTAACAGGAAAAAGTTTGTGTTAAATATGAATCAAGGGAAGAAAAATGCAAAGACTACAGTTTAAATTTAAATCAGCTTGTACTTTTTTGTTTGTTTGTTTGTTTTTTGAGGCAGGGTTTCTGCTGTCCTGGAACTCACTCTGTAGACCAGGCTAGCCTTGAACTCAGAAATCTACCTGCCTTTCCTCCCAAGAGCTGGCATTAAAGGTATGCGCCACTACTGCCCAGTGTCAGCTTGTACTTTTTAAAGTTTGAACAGAAACATAGAATTTTATTTTAAGCCCAGGACTTAAGAATAAAGTCATGCATTTATCCCAGGTACAATGGGGAATAATTTATGAAGCCAAAGTTAATAAGGTAGTCATAAGTGAGCTGTATCTCCCTGCATTTGTGCATCCCATGGCCCTATGGCCCGCCTTTGACTGGTAATGTGCTAGAAACAATGGTCTCAGATACTGGCTGAGGCTGCAGGAAAGCACAGTTCCTGCTGTTCCTGGACAGCGCTGCTTAGGATCTGGCCACACCGAGATGGCCATGCTTCAATGGCAAGGTCACCCAGAGAACCGAGGCATTCCAGTCAACCCAGGAAGCGGCTCTCGGCCAGCCCTGTGTGCTTCACACTCCACCACCCTCTGTGAGAAAACCTGCATGCCACCTCATGTGCAATGCCACCAGCTGAGCCATCAGTCCCCAACACTGAGAGAGCTCACAGCCGACCCCCGTTTTAGGCCACTGTGTCTGTCGGGGTGTCTAGTACACAGTAACAGACAGCCTAAACATACCACTGCCCATACCAAGGGCAGGACGCACAGTAAACTTAAAAAAGTTTGCCATCTATGGCTCTGTAGGAGCCCACGAGTTCCCCAGAGAATAAAAACGGATCATATACAGCCCCTCTCTATTCCAAGCTCCCTGATAACTATCTTCTCAATAAATATTTATTAAATGGAAAAATGAATAATGCAAGCATAGCTAAGTATTGATTATATTGATGAGAGGAAGTAAAGACATAACTAATTCAGATGATAGAGTTCACACACTCGTGTGTGCTCTTCTTCTTCTTCTGAGAGGACACTGGAGCACAAGCATCTCCCTCCACCACACAACTCCTTTAGTCTCTTACAAGATTTCTGAGGACTCCAAAGTGCATTTTTATCAATAAATTTCACAGACATATTTTAAAATTGAGAGTAACCTACAATATGCATTATAATATGCATCAGTTCATTTAAATAAGAATGAAAACTTTTCATGTGGACATAAATAATATAGTTAATGAAAGAATAACTCTCCAGTCATATGAAAAATATTGCTTTATGAAAGAGCTCCTAAACGTTGACATATTTAATCACACGGTGTGTTCCAAACCCCACATTCATTACCAGCATTGCTAGGATTACAAAGTGGTAACGTTACCAGGAAGCAAAGTCAATTCTAATTTCTGCCGAAAGCTCTTAACTCTGTAACCAACACCCACGGTTGTCCTGTTTGAAGTCATGAGCTCATTTAATTCATTTTAAAGAAAATGCCAAGTTTACATAACCACTGCCTGCTACTGGTTTTCTCATGTCAAAATTACATCCCATCAAGTAGCTAGTTTTCACGTGTGTGCTTTCTCTGAAGGCAAACAGAGCAGTGGACAGATATGTGCTGTGGAGACTTTTATCACACAAAACATGAAAACCACAGTGCTCAAGTCAACATTCATTACAATTCATCTTTCATACAGTATTTTCACGGATTATTTTAAGGGAAAATGGCTTTGCTTTCTTGCTGCAAGTCTGTGTGGAGGGAAGGTAGAGTGTTGGTGGGTCTAGGCTACGGCCTGAGGGAAGGCACTGGGCCTAGTACAGTGTAAGGTGGGTTTAAACTAAGGTTTTAGCATTTTTTGCCAATGATTGTACAGTGAAAATGGCAAAAGAAATCTGATTCTAGGCCCCCTAGAGCCTAGAGACCACAACTGAAACAAGACTGTTGAAATAATAACAAAACTACCATGCCCATGAAGTGAGCATCCACTCAAAGGTGGTACATGGTCATAATCCCTTCCGCTTGGCAGGTGAGGGCAGAGGGTCAGAGTCATCCTTGACTGCACAGCAATTCCAACATGATACTGCAAGGGCAACATGATACTGCCTCAAATACACACACACACACACACACACACACACACACACACACACACACACAGAGAGAGTCTTTCTCAGCTTGGGTCAGAGCTCCAGCACACACTGAGCTATTTGATCCTGAGTAAGTTTTAGAGTGTCTCTGACCTCCATGTCTTCACCTTGATAACAGACAGCACACACCTCTTAGAGCTATAGTCACACTCACCACAGAGCTGTCCCCACTAGGACTAACACTGGTGTGGACTCTCGGCATACCAACTATGGCTGACACTTGCCTTCAGCATGAGGGTGGGATACACACTGATATTTCCTCTACTACCTGAAGAGGTACCAAATCATAAGTCAGTCCTCATAAACACTTATTCTCTGTATACAATGTGATTATGATAAATCAAATCATGTCAGGAATTGTTCAAAATAATCTACAGTAGGGAGGACAAGGCAGGACTATAGATGAAGAAAGCTGAGCGTGAAGCGATCTCATAAAGAAAAGTCCTTACTTGTTAGTGCGGGCATGTAAAACATAAATGCTCATGCATGGTACGCATGTGGAGATCAGAGAACAACCTCCAGGCAGGCGAATCTCTCTGAGTTCAAGGCAAACCTGGTCTGCATACAGAGTTCCAGGCCAAGCACAGCTACACAGTGAGACCCTGTCTTCAGAAAAAAAAAAAAAAACCACTTGGCAATAGAAGATAATGTAGCCCACAGACATAGGTTCAAATCCCAGCACTGTTACTTTCCTTAGACAAGTCACTTCTGAGATTTAGGTGTTTCTTCACTGGAAAATGAGCAATGGACATATAACTAGGTAACTCAGTGACATCTCTGATATTCACTATAAACTATTCCTCACAACATAGTAACAGGCAGAGTAACATCACTTCCTTGGGTGGTTCCCCATTGCCACAGAGCAGCCTAGCAAGAGCTGGCAGGCTGCAGTGTGTGGCAGATTAGTAAGAACTTAATTTGGAGAGATGGCTCATTAGTTAAGAGCACTGACTGCTCTTCTAGAAGTTCTGAGTTCAATCCCCAGCAACCACGTGGTGGCTCACAACCATCTGTAATGGGATTTGACACCCTCTTCTGGTGTGTCTGAAGACAGCTACAGTGTAGTCATATAAATAACATAAATTTTAAAGAAAGAAAGAGAGAAAGGGGAAGGGGAAAGAAAGGAAAGGAAAGGAAAGACAGAAAGACCTTGGCTTGTAGCTCAGTGGTGGTGGCCAATGCCTTTAATCCCAGAACTTAGGAGAGGAAGATGGATCTTTATGAGTTCAAGGCTAGCCTGGTCTAAAGAGTGAGTTCCAGGACAGCCAAGGCCACACAGAGAAGCCCTGTCTCAAAAAACAAACAAACAAAGGAATAAAAATGAATCTAACTTGCTTCATGTCAAACAGCACATTAATACATTGATGGGGGAAGGAGGGGGTAGTAGGAGGGAGCGAGAGCGAGGGAGAGAAAAAATGAACGAGAATAAGCGTGAGCAAGGCCTAGCTCTTTCTTCTTTCTTTTGTTATATGAATAGAGGTCCATGAGCTCAACAAACTGGCTTCTACATCTGCTCCTGCAATAATGTCCATGTGGATTAATCATAATTAACTGTAAGTCTCCACATTGCCATATGCTAACTGTGAAAAGTTGTCAGAGATGATTTTTAAAGGTTTTTCCAAATCTATAATTTTATGATGCAATATAATTTTTACCAAATATAATATTCACCCAAAATATCCTGGATCTGTCAACGTCACTTAGATTAAGGCTTCTAAGACTGAACACCAACCGTGAGCTAGGGATTCATTAGGACCCATGTGGGTGGGAATCAAGGGACTGACATGGCCACTCACAGTTTCCAAAACGTAAATCCAATGGATACGCAGGTAAGAGAGAGTCCAGAGTGGGCATCAACCAAATGACTACTCTGGACAATAATGGCAGCCAGAGGGTCACTATTTTCTTGGGTGGTTCCCCAAGGAACCCCAGGGTGCGACAGGGGACATAAAACACTGACAGCCTTTTCAACTAGCATCAGAAATACACAGCAAAGAAAGATTTCTGGGAGGCATCCCCTAAAGAGCAGCAGAGCCATGAGCAGCCTGCTGCTGTGAACTGTCTTGTCATGGATGTCTGTCTCTCCCTCCCTGCGGCAGGGGGCAGTCTGCTGTCACACAAAGCAAGGATGCCTCCCTTAGAAGTCAAGCTGGGCATTTTGCTTGAAGCCTATTTTAAAAGACTACGGAGAGATCTAGCTAAGTGCAAGCAAGAGGTCATGCACGCCTCATTCGTCCTCTTCCTCACTAGCGAGGTTAACTTCCTGCTGCCTTGACTTCCCCACGACAGGCTGGAAGCTGGAAGCCGCTTCCTGTCAGAGTGTTCCTGTCACAGCAACAGAAGTGAATCAGGGCCACTATTTCCCATGGAGTCTCACACTCAGGGCTCCAGTCCTGGAATACAACACAGTGTGTGCAGCTCTTACCTGCTTTCTGTAAGCTGCGCTAGGGGCATGGAGAGCAATACGACAGTACGAGGACACTTACCCCTACTGCTTTAGTGACAATCATTTATAATAAATATGAAAAGAGACCATCAGCCTGCCAAAAAACTACGACAGGTCATCCTTTTGGTTTAAAAGTAGGGTAAAAATAAAACCCCTGGTCCTTATAGGAGGAGACAGGATTGGGTGCCTGATAACCCACGACTATAGGATGCAGACCATGTACCTCTACCATGCAGTGTTACAGTCTACAGAGCTCTAAGCATGCTATTTTAATGGTTCATTTCCCATGTGGCAAGGCTGTCCACAAAGGTCTCTACTTACAAGAAAGCAGATTCAGGTAAATGTACACTGTCCTGCTTTAGAAGCAAACATTCTGGTTGTGCCAGTCCTCTAAACTGGAATTTAAATCAATTATGAAGTTTTCGCGTGTCCCATCAAACCTGCCAGGACACTGCTGTATGATACAGCAACTCTCTACACAGCCAAACAGTTCCATTAAAAGCTTAGAAATTTCCAACTGGGAGCTGTAAATGCTCCTAATGTAACTTCTTAAGACTAAACTGAAAGGCAAGCCGTGCCAAAGTTTTCCCTGAAAAACTCTGCCTTCAAAGTACCACTGCCACAGGAAGTACAGGAAGCCAGCTTTCTAAGATAAACATTTCTCCTTCCTTCCTTGGCTAATGCTCTGCCAAGATCAAATGAGGATCAGTGGAGACCACAGCAAGGCAGAATCTGGAGTCTCTCTGTGCCCAGGCATTGGGGAAGAACAAGTTAATTCTCTATTAAAAAGTCAGATCACATGTACTGTTGCAATTTGGTAAATACTGCACCTTTAAGATGGCTAGAGCTCTAGAGTCCCTCACGGGAGCTCTCTGAGATCTACCCATTAAAATAAACTGTTACTATCACAAACCTCTATCTACATCCAATGGCATCTCCATTTGCATCATTTCAGGAAATACTGGCTATCAGAAGATACCAGGGCACTTGAGAAGCTGAAAGAGAATGAACTTAGGTTCAAGTCACCCCAGGCAGGCCACACAGCAAGTTCAAGGATAGCCTGTGGTACAAAGCGGATCTCTTGCAAAGGGAACAGAAGCCAGAAGGGAGAAGGAAAAGCTGAGAGCAAAGCCCTTTCTTTCACCAGACGCCTTGGACAAGACCTCTGAGACATGTCCAACCTGTGGCCTAGCTGAGAAACCAGCACAAACCTGTTGATTACACATTTGTTAAGAGTGAACAACGTGCATGACAGTGTCACACTTCGATGTCAGAAGGTCAGAAACGCTTCACAGTCTGTTTAACTGCATGCTGCTGCCGTGGGCCTCTGACGGCATGCGCGCTGCTCTCGGAGCGGCTTCGGCAGGCCCCGTTTCCCTTGCCTGTTTCAAGTGCTTGGACCTGCTACCTTCTCACTGACTGCTCTTATCACACGGCCAGACGGCCGACACCCACTCCCCCCCCCCCCCAGATGGAAAACCGCTCAGGCAGAAGGGATTAGAGACTTAGAAATAGCACCAATTCCTTCTTGGGGTCTGCAGGGCAACTAACAACAAGATGAAAATTTCATGTCCACATCTTCCTTTTGCTCTCTTCTTCATCTTACAACTCTTGGCAGAGTCCAGCTTTACTCTGCATGCAGACATTAACCATCCAAGCAGACTCAGTATGAAAGGCAGCGCTACCTTCCCAAGATCATCCCTCTTCTAGAGTAGAGATGGGGAGAAAGGTAACCAAGGCACCTTTTTTATTTTGTTTTGTTTTGTTTTGTTTTGTTTTTTGAGACTGGGTTGGGTTTCTTTGTATGTAGCTCTAGCTGTCCTGGAACTCACTCTGTAGTCCAGGCTGGCCTCTAATTAACAGAAATCTATCTGCCTCTGACTCTGCCTCCCTCCTGAGTACTTGGATTAAAGGTGTGGGCCACTATGCCCAGCTTAACTAAGGCAGCCTTATTGTTGTTTTTTACAACAATCTCTTCCAGACCCAAAGAGGGCCCAAAGATCTCCAGACATTGTGCTAAATCTGCAAGTCAGCTTGGATTTCCAAACAGCAGAGCCTGGAAGACATACCTGCTCCTACTGAGAACATCCTCAACCAGGGACAACCTCATGGAAAATGGGTTGTCCCCTCAAGCAATAAGGACTTCTTTTGAGCCACCTGCAGAATTCTCAATTGAGAAAAAGATCAACCAGATGTCACTTAGGCAAAACTATTTAATGACTGCAGACTTCACCTTGTCCCACACCTCCTCCATTAGAGCCTAACACTCATGTCTCAGAACGTGTCAGTATCCTGAAGGTAGCCGTGCTGCTCGGCTCTCCTCCCGGGACCACCATTTTCATAAACCTCCGTCCTGCTCTGTTTTTCACTTTTACTTTTGCTTGCTTCGGGCTGGGGGAATACACAGACCTGGCAATAAGGCAACCGCTGGAGTGAGACACCTGTCGGGGATTCCGATTCTAACAGTCACTATTGTCACAGCATCATACAGTTGGGGGCCGTGCTACAAAGAGAAGTTAAAGATCTTCTCCAAGGCACCACAACTGGTAAGTTTTGGAGCCGATATCCCAACCCTTGGCAGTTGGCTCTAGTTTCTGTTACACTACACTGCACTGACAGTACGATGAAGACAGATCTTGACTATAAACAAATCAATAGGTGTTTCCCACCTATAAACGTACAGTAGGAGGCTTCCTGGAGAAAAGGTGAAGACGGGATGAGATACTGAAGGGAAATGCCTGGTAATCCGTGGTGTAGAAACAGGAACTGGTGGATGCCAGCCATGGGAAACTTTTCTTTTTAGTTTTGGTTGGTTGGGTTTTGGTTTTCTAACACAGAGTCTCTCTACATATCCTTGTCTGTCCTGGAACTTGTTCGTAGACCATGCTGGCCTTGAACTCACAGAGATCTACGTCTGTCTCTTGACTACTAGGATCAAATGGGTGCGGCACCATGCCAGGCTAAAGGAAATTCTTAAAATCAGGAAATAAACAACTGCAATGTACGCACTCTCTTTTGTTTTTCCATATAATGCCTTACACATAACCTACTCCTATACAAACAAATCACTCACCTCAAATAATGAGCACACTAATTAGATGCTGAAGAATTTGTAAAGTTAATCAAAACACACATCACATCTGCTTATGATTTCTCTAGGGTACTAAGAATTTGTGAGGGGGTTACTGTTATTAAATATGAACAAATTTTGCACAACAAAAAATTGTTCCTTATGTTTATGTCCAACTAAGAAGATTTTAAGTACATAAAAATCCTCTCATAGCAACATGTGACTCTGAGTTTTACAGCTGGCATATATAAAGTTGTATAGACATTTCCTAAAAGAGAATTTAGAATACATTCATGAAGTTTCTCACTGGGAAGAGTTAGCAGGATAGCTCTCCAACTCCCCGGACTCTGCACAGCTATGGCTTCACAGTCCTTCCCATGCCTTGTAATCTAACCCTAGGCACAAACATTTGGTAGAAAACAAGTTCTCTCAAGTTACAAAAAGCTGGTCTCCAAACTCAAGACGATTCTTTTCTTAGAGAATAAATCTTGGTTTCCAGAGCCAGACTTCATTCACTGTGCTGACAAAGCATCTGAAGATGGCGCTGAGTTCTGCAGAATGAGCTCCTTCCTACATCACAAAGATGCTCTGTCCAGAGCAGCCACTCAGATACAGAGCTCAGACAGGAAGCAGCAGCAGCAGCAGCAGCAGCAGCAGCAGCAGCAGCAGCAGCAGCAGCAGCAGCAGCAGCAGCACTGGGAACTGGATACAATCTGCCTGTTCTGACGTGATCACTGAATGAGGGTCACTCTCTGAAGCCATACTTTCTTTGTCTAAGTCCCATCTACAACTCACTCCTTCACTGCTATGTCGAACATTCGAGGCCCTCCCCAAGTCCCCAGCTCGTTTTACTTCTTGCTTTTAACCCTATGTATGTCCACAGCATGCCAACTGAACCAACTATGTAAATTTATTGGCATTTTTTTTTTTATTTTTACTGCTATATACTCACACAGTGCTGGGCTGTATAAGGACCTGTTAATACAAGTCTATACTGTTTGTTGAGCACACTCTCTCTTAACCTTCACCTGTCCTCTTTCTCTCCTGGGACTGGGACTGCTGGCTCTCATGTGAATCCTATCTCACTGTGACCCAACCCTCACTCTGGTGGCTGTCACTGATGTGTTCCTCCTGGGCTTCAGCATCTAACGTCTGCTCTCATCACCCTGCCTCATCTCTTCACGTGATGTCTTCTCACTGTTCTATGACCGACCACCTCTCCCCATGCTAAGAATTCTACTCTGCTACAGCATTCATATTTATGTAAGCTCTTTATACTGTACACACACAAGGACAGATCCTTACGGCTGCTGCTGAGTTACAAGTTATTTGAGTTACAACTTATCCTTATCACTAGTTCTGATATACCTTACGTTACTTAACATAATTCCTCATTCACATACTGCTAAATGAAAATCCAGTATCACAAAGTAAGCATCATTCATCAATATCTAAACATTCCCATGTCACAGATCCAACCTATATTCCTTATCTTGGTTTGTTTTCTATTTTGGGGACTACAAAAAACCTGGGCATAATGCCTTTATTGGTGATGTTTTTCTATTACATCTAGGAAATTTTGTTTAACTTTATCTAAAACACACTACCAGAACTTAAGTTATGAAGTAATTCGTTTGGAATTTGCATATGGGACAGGCCTTGGAAAATATTCATTATGGGCTGGAGAGATGGCTCAGTGATTAAGAGCACTGACTGCTCTTCCGAAGGTCCTGAGTTCAAATCCCAGCAACCACATGGTGGCTCACAATCATCCGTAATGAGATCTGACACCCTCTTCTGGTGCATCTGAAGACAGCTACAGTGTACTTAGATATAATAATAAATCTTTTTTTTTTTGGTTTTTAAAAACAGGGTTTCTCTGTGTAGCCCTGGCTGTCCTGGAACTCACTTTGTAGACCAGGCTGGCCTCGAACTCAGAAATCCGCCTGCCTCTGCCTCCCAAGTGCTGGGATCAAAGGCGTGCCCCACCACACCCGGCAGATATAATAATAAATCTTAAAAAAAAAAAAAAAGAAAGAAAAGAGAAAAAAATATTCATTATAAGAAAACCATCTGAAGCCACTGCAAAACTCCGTGTATACAGACAGAAAAGGACCACAAAGCAGCAGGAACCATTCAACTCGCACGCAATGCTGGAATAAACCCAGGGGTACAAGTTCACTCTTGGAAACTAAGGGCTACTCAGAATAGCAGGAAGACTCCAGGGTATGAGGAGACAATTATATTTTTGCTAAGAAATAAAGCTCATGTTAGTACAAAGTCAGTTAACTAGACGATCTTGTACCACTTCCCACCTTAATGCAGTAACATGTACAAAGAGCAGACATGAATTCTATTGTGAGTCAATATAAAATAGTCTCTACTGAATTCTGAAAACAGATAAAGAATAGAAGTTAATTCTGAGTAGTTACAAAAATTGAGCCAGGTCAGCATACCTAACAGCGCTAACAAGGCTATGGCTAGATAGATGGCCTTAGAGGAAAACCTACTATGGCCATTCATTGTGCTAAAGGGATACAGCATCAGAGCGACTCCTAATGACTTACTGCGAATCCTTAGATCAATGTACTTACTGCTCAGCTCTCACCAGAGAAGCGTCCCCTTGCAGTAGATGGCAATTAGCCTGGAGACCCACAACTGATCAATGTACAGAGAATAAGAGGCTTTGGAGTGCTCAGCCTTAAGTGGATGTCTACACACACACACACACACACACAATCAGCTCAGGGATCTTATACACAAGAGGGGGCAGACGTATTTTAAGAGTCAGAGGCGAATGACTTAAAAAAAATTTTTTTTTCTGGATACAACCAGGCAGATGCATGTATGAACTCAAGATGATTATGAAAACATGCAAGACCTGTGCAAGCTCAAGCAAGATAAAATCCCAGCACAGAAGAAGCATAGGTGGTCACAAAGTCCCCAAAGTCCCATGTCCCAGCTGAGGAACTCTGGCCAGGAGAGGTAAAGCTACTCTCTGTAACAGTGTGATACACACTCCACAGTATCAACCATGTTCCAGGGCAGGCCCCACGCCCAGGAGTCACTGGCCAGCACAAACTGAACTCAGTGAGGTTTTTACAAAGGGAGGGGGAGACCGGGGGAGACCATGAAGTTGGCCGGATAGGGATGGAGGACAAACTAGAAAGAGTTGGGGCAGAGAGATAAAGATGATCAAAACATACTGCATGGTATTCTGGGGAACGTGTAAGAAATAGTATTAAAGAAATAAGCCCAGGTCGGCAAATGGACACAAGGGTCCAATATGACACTGGCACTTATGAGCCAAGTAGAACTGGGACCAGTATCTGTCTGACACACCAAACTAACTGCTGCTAGGAATGATGGTGCATGCCTGCATCTCAGGACTCAGGAAGCCAAGACAAGAAGATTGTGGGTGGACCCAAGGCCAGCTTGGGATCATGGTGAGACCCTATGCCAAAAAAACCCAAGGGCCAGAGACAGGGGCCAGTGACAGCAGTGGGACCAAAGTATAAGCTGAGCAAAGCCTCGGGTCCAGTCACCATTGTCAGAGAAATTCTGCACTGTCATAAGAGTAAGAATTAAAGAAGAAAATTACAGCTTCTATGATAAGGTGTTTTACTTGAAAACTGCTAAGACAACATTGAGCCGCCTACTGGAAAATAAAAATACCTATATGTATAAGAAAAGCCCGCAAGTGATAGTTATGAGTTGATAATTGACTTTCCTACATTTAAAGAACCTGGTGACAAATGTTAGCGCAGGCCAAATCAGAAAATGTTAGTATGTTACTCTACTTGGCCAAAAGGAGCATGCCCTTATGGTTCTGTAAGGTTATTAAGACTGGAAGGGGACTGGATTTGTGAGGTAGGGCCTAGGCAATGTCTAAATGGAAGAGAGTACCACAAAAAGGAGTCTGGAGCAATGAGGTCAGACAGGGACTCAGCCACCCACCCACTCCTGATGGTGGCAGAGAGCATAAGCAAGGCACAAGGTGCTTCTAACAGCTGGAAAACAGGCTCTTCCACTGAGCCTCAGGGAAGATGCACCTTCTAACAGCTGGAAAGCAGGCTCTCCCACTGAGCCTCAGGGAAGATGCACCTTCTAACAGCTGAAAAGCAGGCTCTCCCACTGAGCCTCAGGGAAGATGCACCTCTGTAGGCTTATGATTGTAGCCTACAAAAATGGTAATATAACAAATTTATGTAAATAACAGGAGTAACTGCTGTGGCAGAGACAGGAGATCATCACAAAGTTAAATGGCCATGGAGGGAATCCTTGGTGGGAGGGGGCAGTTCAGTGGTACAGCACTTGCACAAAACCCTACCAAAATTAAAAGTGGAAACCCTTAAAAACAAACACAGAAAACTATGAAGGTGTAGAGTGGTGCTTTATAAAATATTTAGCACAATGGTAGAGGTTTTGTTTGAGTGTGTATGTCTCTGGAAAGCCAGTAAACAACCTAAGGTGAGACCTAACACGCTAGGTCATGAAAGGACCAAATACAAATGCCATCACCTCTGACCAACAACTATGTTAGGAAACAAAACAGAACAGGGTACTCTTAAAGCAGTGAGAATCTGAGGAAAACCTGTCGTTTCTGCACGTGTTTAGAAAGGACACTGATATAGGACCTGTCTTAAAGGCCACCCAGAAGGCAAAGCTGAGTGTCTGCTTCAAGTCTGTGCTTACCTGATGATCCTCTGGGCAGCATACTGGTGGAGGGAGCGGAACTGTGCTGACATGTTTGCTAAAGCTGCCAGGCAGTTTGTGTGCAGGTACTTGTCCTGTGGGGAGAGAGCAAGATTAAAACACACACCATATCTTCTCCACACTTCAAGGAAGGTTAACTAAAAGCAACATACAATCCAACTGCCCTAATGCCAGAAGAGTGCCCACGATCTATATTCTCTAGTTCCAAATCTATAAAGCACTAAGAAGTCAAATTGTTTCCAAGTTCATTTGGAAGCAACAGACAGGCAACTGGACGATAGAGATGATCATCGCCATGGTGTGAATACTGAAGCTGCCTGCAGCAGGAACAGTGATGCTTCTGTGGTGTGCTGCTCCAGACCCTCCCACCACATAGCAACGGAGGGAGTGTATGCTGCCATCTCTCCAGCACACAAGGACTTCTCCCTCCTAAAACAGCCGCCTCCTACAATCTCAGATAAAACAAAATAAAAACCACTGGGACATCTATCCACATGAGCCCCACAGACAGAAACACTTAAAAATATTAAGTAAACAATCTATGAGTTCTGCACACTGCTTTACTTGGTAACACATTTCTATTGGCTATGTCTAAAATTCCACAGAGTTCAGCAGAATTACTTGCCATCTTTTTTTCAAACTTTTTAAGGTTTTTGCTTTCTTGGACTTTGGGGACAGATTCTCATGTAGTTTACACTGGTGTCAGATCTGCTATATATGCTAGGCATGATGGCACATGCCTTTAGCCCCAGCACTAGGGAAGTAGAGGCAGTTGGACCTGAGTCAAGGTCAGCTTGGCCTACAGAGCCAGTTACAGGCCAGCCAGAGCTACAGTAAGATCCTGCTGCAACCAAACCAAACCAAATCAAACCAAACTGTTCTACAACTGAGGCTGGCCTTGATTATGGGGTGGTGTGGTTAGAGCCCAAGCTGGTGCATGCCAGCTACACTGCCAGCTGAGCAACAGCCTCAGCCCCTCACACTTTCTTCCTGATCTAAATTTGTATTTTCCCTTCTTCTCATCTCTAGGTATTTTGTTGTTGCTTTAAAAGGGCAAAGCAGAGTCCTGAGTCCAGCAAGCACATGCAGCAGCTCTAATCTCACTGCTTGCTTCCCACTGCATGCAAAGTATAGTGCGTCAAACAACCACTAATATTAAGATAGACACTGCAATATAATCATATAATATGCTAAGTGCTGATCCACATTTTTCTAGCACATTCTATGAGATTAAATTTGAAATTTCTAGCGCATTTCATAATCACATTCATGAGATTAAAGCTTTACGATATGGTCTTAACTCCACAAAGGCAGAGAAATAGCCATGGGGTACTTACTCGAGTCCTGGTCATATTGTACTGGATGGTTCTTATTACCACCAGAATTAGGAGGCTCCCCAGGGAAATTTCAGTTAAGACTCTTTCTGAATACCAAGTAATATTTTTTAATATCTGTAATAAAGAAGAAAAGTTTGAATAAAAATGACTCTCTTAGGAAAAGGGTATGTCTACCATTTTCTGTAAGTTCATTTTGCTCTGAAGGCCAAGTTATGCCATAAACAGGTGAGCTGAGAGCTTCAGTTCTCCTAAGCACATGGCATGAATGGACTTCCTTCTCTTTTCTTAAATGGATGAAAGAGAAAAAACGAGGTCTAGAAATCAAGAGGAAATCTACTGATATCATTACCAAGAGATGTAAATTGAAAATGATATGAAATAGACACAGCACACAGATAAAAAGAACAGAAAAAACAAACAAAGCTTAGTAATTAGAAAGCAAAAGTAAGTCAGAGTAGGTGCTGAGAGGCAGAACCTTCCCAACAGAGGTAAAAACCTCTACAGACAACCAGGAGAGGAAAGAGCACCACGAGGCCTGCTGCTGTCCAGGGCCACCAGAGTACCCAGGCAATAAAGGTTACCTTAGAAAAAGTATACAAGTTCCTCAGGAGACAGCTAACAAAACTCAAAGATTAACCAAACCCAGGAATGGGAAGACTGCTTTAATATTAATGAAAAGACTCATCAGTGTATTTCACTATATTAGCAGTATGCAATGCAAAAAAGCACAAGATCAAAAATATATAAAGAATTCTTCAAGCCCACTAATAATATAAATAAGACAACTTTACAGAGTATGATATATAGGTATTTATATATTTCATAAAGATATCAAAAATAGACATTGGAGAAAATATGGTTTCTTTAACAAATGGGCTATGAAAACTGGATATCCATATGTAGAAACATAAAACTAGATCCCAATTTTTCACACTGAACAAAAAAATCAAGTCCAAATATCAGATGTATAAAACTCTAAAATAGACAGAGGGAAAATACTTCGAGATATAGGAAGTATAGGACTCCCTGAATAGGACTTCAGCTACTCAGGAAATAATGACAGGTGACAAAGGTCCTAATCTCAGGAAACAAAAAACTTCTGTGCACGAAAGTCAACATCAAGTGAAGAACCGGCCTATAGGAGGAAAATCTTTGCTATCCAGATGTCTCACAGAAGACTGGCTTTTTTTGAGAATATAAGAACTCAAACTATTAAATGACAAGGAATCAAACAATGCAATTAGTAAATGGACGGATGATGTGAATAGAGAATTCTAAGAAAAGCTAAAACACACACAAACTGTCCAGCCTCACTCATCATCAGAGAAATGCAAGCCAAAACAACAAAGAGATTCTGCTGTGTCCAGGTCAGACTGGCCGGCATTTACAACACAGTAACAAAAGCTGAGGCCATGGCAAAGGGAGCATGGGCGGAAGACATGGCTCAGGGGGACAGGTGGCTGTCATGGAAGTCCAAACCCCAAGTTCATGCATGGAAAGAGGAGACTTCTCGGGGAAAGTAAACTAAGTCCAGCTATGGAAATCAATATGGTAATTCTTCAAAAACCTAAAACTAGGTATGACATGTGACTGTATTTACCCGAAGGACTCCAAGCAAATGTGTCACACTCACAGCAGCACTGTTCACAGGTGCTAAGTTAATGACCTGACCTAAATTTCTGTCAGAAACACAGATAAAGAAAATGTAGGGTTTTTTTCAGCCATTAGAAACAAAGTGAATGAGGCGTGCTAATACACACCTGTGAATCCCCAGGATTAGATTTGGGAGGCAGAGCAGGAAGGCCAGGATGTCAGTATCAGCCTTACCAACATAGATAGCTCAACCCCAATTTGGGTTACACGAGTCCCTGTCCCAAAATAACAACAATAAAAAGAACAAAATGACACCATTTTAGGAAAATGGATGTGACTGAAGATAACTGTATTGAGTGAAGTTTTCTCAGACAAACAGCATGTTTTCTCTTGTTTCTGGTTGCTAGATCTCAAAAACATAAAATCGTGTACTTACATGTGAGATTAAAGCATAGGTAAGACTGTCCTGGAGAACAGTGGGGGAAAGGCTCAGAATACATGGTGTTTTCATATGACATGTCCTTACATAACCCTGCATGATATACAACTGACACATCCTAATGAGAATAATATGCATGTGAAAGAACAATGAGTTATCTATTATTACTGAACCAATCTGATAAGTTTTAACAGTGGTTAGTAGCTGTCCAGAAGGGAAAGAGGGTAAAGAACACCATACTGGTTTATGAACGGGAAGAAAACACCATTCCTATTCCAAGTCCTCGCAGATACTCTAGCAGCAGGAGAGTGGGTGAAAGCCCAAGGCAAGGGCATGTTGTGAGAAGCCCCTCTGCTCTGCACCTGTCCTCAGCCACGGGGACTTACCACTTCATGAATGGACCGATTGAAGCCATCATCTTCTGTAAGGATCAACAGGATTATAAGGGCCATATAGACATGGTGTGAATTTCTCTCCTCAACGTGATACAGAATCTCAAGAATTGGTAAAACCTAGGGAATAAAATAGTAGACTATTTCACTCTGTATGAAATGCTATTTCAATACCTTTTTTTTTTTTTTTTTTTTTTTTTGGTTTTTTGAGACAGGGTTTCTCTTTGTAGTCCTGGCTGTCCTGGAACTCACTCTGTAGACCAGGCTGTCCTTGAACTCAGAAATCCGCCTGCCTCTGCCTCCTGAGTGTGCCACCACTCCCGGCACAAGTTAATTTCTAATCACTCCTTTCACATAGTTAATTCGTTCATTCTTCACTAACTAGAACAAACATCACTAAAAGTATATGGGCAAAATAGTTAAATTACATGAAACTATCATACTGACTGTGCCGGCTAGTTTTATATCAACTTGACACACGCTAGAAACTTTTTAGAAGAGGAAAACTCGATTGAGAAAATGCCTCCCCACTCTGCCACCCATGACAGGCCTGAGGACAAGCCTGCGGTGCATTTCCCTTGACTGAAGATCAACAAAGGAGGCTGAACTCAGTGTGGGAAGGGCCGGCCTCTGGCTGGGGCTCCCACGTGTGTTATGAAGACAGGCTAAGCAAATTATGGAAAGAAGGCTAGTGAGTGAGTTCTTCCAAAACTTCTACCTCAACTCCTGCTCTAAGGTCCTACCCTGACCTCCCTGGACAGTGTGTTACAGGCTTCAAGATAAAATAATCCCATGATACACCACCCTGCATCGATCCAAGAGGACCTGGAGATCCAAAAACTTCTTGGTGGCCTTCAGGGGCACCCACTCACACACACTCAAACACAAACACACATACACACACACACACACACACACACACACACACACACACGCACGCACACGCACACTCACATGAAGAAAGATATGTTTTTTAAAAATCTTTTAAAAGCTAAAAGAGCCTATATACAGGGTGTAGTGGTACACAGCCTTTAATCTCAGCAGGCAGAGAGGCAGAGGCAGAGACAGAGGAGAGGCAGAGAGGCAGAGAGGCAGAGAGGCAGAGAGGCAGAGAGGCAGAGAGGCAGAGAGGCAGAGGCAGACAGGCAGAAAGATCTCTGAATCTGAGGCCAGGCTGTTCTACCAATTGAGTTCTAGGACAGTCCAGGCTATACAAAGAAATTCTGTCTCGAACAACCCTCCCAACCCCTGCCTCCAAAAAGAAACAAATAAGAAGTTTAAGATGATGGGTCCAAGAGGACTATGCCAAAGTAACAGATCAAGTCTTCCTTTTAAGTATTTGTATTGGGATAGTAAACTTACATACTGCACAATCCTTTCATTAAAAAAAAAAAAGATATCATTAAATGGTTTTTAGATTTACAAATCTGAGTAACTATTACCAACTAACTTTAGCCTGCATTCATTATTTCAATCACGTCAAGCCCTTTAGTCGCAGTCTCTGATCACTCTTCCTCCTTCCCTCTCATCCAGCTATTTTCCTGTCACTGTGACCAAAACAGAATACACAGGGAAGAAGCAGCTCACTGGAGGGATGGTTTGCTTGGCTCATGGTTTCAGGGGAATCTCACATGTCACAGTAAGGCTGGCATGGTGGAGACCATAGCAGCGACATCACAAGGTACAAACCAGAAAACAGAGACCTGGGATCAGAGACCTGGTACAGGCCTCAGGAGCACATGCCTTGGGACCTACTTCTTTCTACCAGCCAGGCTTCACCTCCTAAAGGATACAGGAGTTTGAAAATACCCCAACAAGCTGCTGTATGCTTAGACTGTAAGCCCTTGGATGACATTTCAGACTTGGACCTGTGCTGGCTAATTTTACATCATCTTGACACAAGCTAGAGTCATCAGAGATGAGGACACTTCAGTCGAGAAAATGCCTCTGTAAGATGAAGCTGCAGGCAAGCCTACAGGGCATCTTCTTAATTAGTGATTGATGGGGGAGGGACCAGTCCATCCTGGGCGGTACAACCCCAGGGCCAGTGGTCCTGGATGCTATAAGAAAGCAAGTCAAGCAAGCCATGAGGAGCAAGCCAGTAAGTAAGCAGCACCCTCCATGGCCTCTGCATCAGCTCCTGCTTCCAGGTTCCTGCCCTGTTTGAGTTCCTGTCCTGACTTCCTTAGGTGATGGACTGTCACCTAGAAGGGTAAGTGAAATAACCCTTTCCTCCCCAGTAGCTTTTAGTCATTGTGTTCCATTACAGCAATGGTCACCCTGACTAGGACAGACTGTAACAGTCATGCAGTGATCAGAGACACAACTGTCTCTACGGCTGTCACAATTTTCAAGTTTTATATGAATGGAGTCACAAAATATGCCACTAGAAAGGGCCTACCTGAAGAGTGGCAGATCTAGCCTTATTCTCATAAAACTCCATACACAACGTATCTGAGAAATATGTGGAAATGAAATATCAACTTCTGAATATCAGAGTCTATAGAATAAAGGAGCTGTGAACTATTTAAAAATGAGATCAGCAGAATAAATTCCTACTTGCAGCAATATATACAGGTAACAGCCTCAACCAATATAAGATAAGGACATGAGCTAGGAAATTATCGAAATCCTTCTTTATGCTCTTAAAACTCCCAAACGAAACCTTGTAGACCAGTGGTTCTCAACTCTCCTAATGTTGTGACCCTTTAATACAGTTCCTCCAACCATAAAATTATTTCATTGCTACTTCATAGCTGTAATTTTTCTGTTATGAACTGTAACATAGATATCTGAAGTGCAGAATATCTGGTATGTGATCCCTGTGGGAGAATTGCTCAATCACCAAGGTTGTGACCCACAGGTTGAGAACCACTGTTGGAGCCTTTTACCAGTGTGTGTTCTCAAACTGTCCCCTGACAGCTGTCCCCTCATCTCACAAGCCAACATCTGCACCACAGAAGCCCACAAGTCATGCCCAGGCTTCCTACTCATTGCCAAAATCCCCCAGAATTCATCTCTGTGATTCCCATGCCCACCAGGAATCACAGCTCTGCCCATGATGTGGACTTTACCACGGTTCCCACTCCTTTCTGGTGTGGAGACAGATTTTAGTTCATCACACCTTTTGTTCTTAATGGCACTGTGATAAAATATGCTCATTTTTTATGCTTCTTCAGCACTTACATAGTATTTAAAATCAATCAAGAAGCTACCAAATGTCCGGGGTGCTTTGTTTGATCTGCAGAGCTGAGGGGATACTCCGCTGCTGTCAGCCAGCTGCTGGCTCCTTCAGAAATGACTGTGCGTCAGTGAGAGGTCACAGCATCTCAAGCACGCCCTAGAACAGTAACTGACCTTTCCCTTTACTGAAAGGCTGATGGTAAATATTAGCTTCAATGGAAAGCCACGGCTGCCTAAAGGAGATCTGTCCACCAAGACAAACTGTGGAACTGACTTTACTCACTGAGTGGACCTTGCGTGGTACCTGGCCAGGTACCCTGAAATGACTTAACAGTGCAGTGCTGCACCAGAGGCACAGGCACGGAGGCTGTGAGGACGGAGCCTCGGGAAGCTGGCTGGGACAGTCACCCTGACTCTCAGCACTGTCAGCAGGGCTGTGTGGCAATCATGACCAACGGAGCGGTGGACAGCCCTCATCAGCTAGAAGGAACAAGAAGAAATACAGATGTCCTCGAGGGGTGCAAAGGATGCTGCTTGGAGAACCAGGTGAGGTGGAGCCCTGGGCAACAGGTGGCTGCTCAGGGCCTCAAGGACAAAAGGCTCTGGAACTCAGACCGAGGCTGCTCGCTTAGCTCTACCTCAGTCTGGGGACATCTCCCATCAGTCTCCCCAGCATCACCTGAATGGCCACCAAGCGAGCACTCTGAGCCGCTTGGGAAAGAAAACACATAGCCCTGTGATGCCTCAGACACACAAAGCATGCTTCTTTTGATACTTACAAGATTTTCCATATCCGTTCGGGCCAGCATGTACGTCCTGACATTGCCGTTCTGGTGGAGCAAAGTGTATAGCAGCAGCGTTGCCTGATCAGACGTCTGCTGTTCACACAGGGCTGTGTACAAACTGTTAAAGTTAATCTGGAAGGTATGTGGAATTGATGATGGGAACGGACTGCTGTCTGAAATACAGAAAATCAGCATGAAAATATATAAAAAGAGTACACGAGTACTTTGTGAATTGTGTATTTACACATAATGGTTAAGGCACTTCAAACTGTAAACCACAGCTGAAGCACTCACTAAAACTATTGATCCCTTTTTAAGAAAAATTGGACATAGTACTACCGGAAGATCCAGCAATACCTCTACTTGGCATATATCCAGAAGAGTTTCCATCTGGTTATGAGGACACATGTTCCACTATGTTCATAGCAGCCTTATTCATAATAGCCAGAAGCTGGAAAGAACCCAGATGTCCCTCAACAGAGGAATGGATACAAAAAATTTGGTACATTTACACAATGGAGTACTACTCAGCTATTAGAAACAATGAATATATGANGCCTAGTTGGCCATCATTGGGAGGAGAGGCCCCTTGGTCATACAGACTCTATATGCCCCAGTACAGGGGAACACCAGGGCCATTACGTGGGAGGGGGTGGGTAGGGGAGCAGGGCGGGGATGCGGGAGGGTAAGGGGAAATTTCTGGATAACATTTGAAATGTAAATGAAGAAAATATCTAATAAAGAGAAAAAAAAAGAAAAATAGCTAAAACATCAATATATGACTTAGTTTTAAAATAAAAGAAAAATCAACACGAGCTAAGGCAACTACCATAAAACTCTTTTATTTAAAAGAAAATTTAAGGGGTTGGAGAGAAGGCTTGGTGTTTAAAACTCAAACTACTCTTCCAGAGGACCTGAGTTTGCTTCCTTCTGCTGCGCTCAAGTGGCTCACAGCCATATGTCCGTCCAGCTCCGAGATAGCTTCTGGCTTCTGTGAGCACATGCAGGTCCACAGTGAGAGCAAAATATGTAGGGAAGGTAAGGAAAAATGTAGCTTCAGGAACAAAGTGTGTGAGTTCCTTGATGTTTCAGACAAGAGTGCAGAGGACAAATTATGTTTAATTGTTAAAGACCTTAGTGCCTGCTCTCCACCTGGGCAACAGGAAGGCTGTCCTGAGGGCTAAACGTAGAACACTATTGAAGGAGTCCTCTGCTCAGAAACAGCCAGAGAGGGAAGTGGTTTCCCTAGCGCCAGCGCAAAGCCTGATGAAAGTGAAGCCCAAGAGGCCCGGCTCTGGCCCGAGCTGGCAGCAGAACCTAGCCACGCTGTGCTGCATGTGTACACATGAATGTCCCACCGACGGGGTCATGGAGTCCTGTACTCAGCTCCCGAGAATCCAGGCCACGCATGATTGGGAGTGACTGAGAGGCCAGTGCATGAAGCTGCAGTAAAATCTAACTTGCAGTAAGGGATCCTATGTCCTAACTAGCTTTAAGTCTCAACGTGATGCAGCTCAGAGTCATCTGAGAGCAAAGTACCTAGAGACGGAGGAGGTGCCTAGAGCAGACTGGCCTTGGCAAGGCACACCTCTAGGGAACTGTCTTTGCTATTAACTGTTCCGGGAAAGCCCCGCCCACTATGGGTGGCCCCATACTGAAGAGGGTGTTCCTGGGAAGTGTAAGAACACTAGGAAGGTGTGTGTGAGAGTGAGCCAGAGACAAGCTAGCGTGCAACGCTGGTTTCACAGCTCCTGCCTAAGTTCCTGTCATGACTTTTCTACTAATCAACTGTGACCTGGAAGAGCCTCTCCTGTTGGTTTTGGTCAGAGTGTTTTATTACAGCAACAGAATTAAACTAGAACATCACAGCTTATTGGGCAGACAAGGACTGTAGATGTCTGGAAAGGAAAGCTCCAAGTTCAGAGTGCAGATGGCCCAGAGGACAGGCAGCATTTCCTGCAGCTGGCAGGGCTGGAGCCATTCAAATCTTCCAGCTGTGTCATGAAAGAGGACAGGGGCCAGGAATGGTGCTACAGGGGTTCATGTTGTCTTGCGAGTCTGCAAGTTGGTTTTGAATTGACAGGAGTTCACAGCTGAGAGACTGTCTTGAGTCTCCCATGAGTTGTGAATTTGAACTGTAGACTTATAAACAGTGTTGGGACAGTTAGAGATGATGGAGACTCAATGCACTGTGCATTATGAGATGGCCACGAGCCACTGAGGGAAGGGAAAGGCTACAGCTGGAAACGCATGCATTTAGGTGTCAAGCTGACAAGGATGGAGTTGTAATGGTCAGTTTCTATGAGTTAAGAAAACTGTGAGAAGCCGGGCGTGGTGGAGCACGCCTTTAATCCCAGCACTCGGGAGGCAGAGGCAGGCGGATTTCTGAGTTTGAGGCCAGTCTGGTCTACAGAATGAGTTCCAGGACAGCCAGGGCTACACAGAGAAACCCTGTCTCGAAAAACCAAAAAAAAAAAAAAAAAAAAGAATACTGTGAGACCAGAGCTGACCATGTCTGTGAGGGATTATCTAGATTAGGTTAGCTGAGGTAGGAAGAACAACCTTACAGTCCTGTTTCATGGGCTGGGGGCCCAGACTAAATAAAAGCACAGTAACACTAGGGAGGAGACAGCAGGTTGAGCACAGGCAGCCAGCACTCCGTGCTACTAGACTGCAGAACCAATGTGACTGCCTCTCAAGCGGCTGCTGCCAGAGTTCCTGCCATAATGGACCGGGCCTGGGAAGCACCTATGAGTTAGAACAAACCCTTCCTGTCATAACTTGCTATCTGTATGTCACAGAGAAAAGATAAGTAAGCACTACAGCAAATTTGCAAAGATTACATACTTTTTACAGGACTCCCAGGAGAGGAGGCTGGACATGGCGATTCTTTACAATGAGAGCAGAGGAAAGTGCTCACTAACTAATATAGTAACCTAGGCTATACTTGAGTTCACTGACATAGATGTGTTCTCAGAGTATCCACAAGATCTATACCTGCTGAGCCAGCAAGTGGAAGGAAAGAGCCACTATACAGACATGTATGTCTAGTATCCCTTATTTAATCTGTACAACGACTGAGCCATTATTCTGCCCAACTTCAGAAATGATGAAATAGAAGTTCAGAAAGATTTAATAAAATTTCCCAAGTACCCTGAGCAAACCCAGTCTGACCTCTACGATACATTACTTCTCATGGTAATAGGCATGACTGGTGAATCTACACTACAGTAAAAGCTCTTTTATTTCTTAAAAACCACTTGTGACAGAGACTATAGTCTACCTGACTCTGGTGTCAGTACCTAGAATTGCTGTGCTACTTAACAGTCTCTCAAAAAAAGGATAAGCGGAGACATGGTTCAATTCTGAGGTCTCGCCGAGTGGGCTCAGTCCTAGCCACACACGAGCCTTTGACTAAGTGGCAAAAGCAACATTGGTAAGCACCATACAGTGAGTCCTCGCTGTGGCTAATACTCTACTCTTGCTTGGTATTTATGTAAGCGCTGTATGACTGTATATCCATATTGCAGACACCACCAGTGAGGGCTCCTGAGATTATACAAACTACCAAAGATCTCACCCTAAAACGACCAGGGTGTGGTACGAACCCAGGTCAGCTCAGCTCCAAAACCAGCTTTCTTAGCCAACAAGTAACACTGTCACTAAGAAACTGAGGACAGTAATGGAGCAGAAAACCACACCCGGGTTTCCATTTCCATCCAATGAACTGAACTGACCCCCACCTGCACTATGGCTTCAAGGCCCGTGTCCCCAAAGTACATGTAAAATCTTAGCTGCCAATGCGGTAGCAGCAGGACTTTCAGGAAGTGGTTTGGGCATGCGTGCCTCTCCCTTGTGAGGGCTTAGGCCTTGATAAAGCAGGCTTCCCGCAGCAAGAGCCTTCCATCCTGCCTCCCCCACAAAAATCCACATTCAAGGCAAGAATCCACATTCAAGGCGGTGCCTTAGAATCAGAGCTGGGCCTCAGTTCAGCGATGCTGAACACTGAGGCTCTGATCGTTGGCGTCCCAGACCCTAGCACAGTGAGAGATAAATCTGTGTTCTTTACAAATCACTCTATTACAGCAGCATGAATGGATGAGGACTCCCCACTTGTTTAAAGAGTGAGAAAGGTATGACCCCTTGGCACCCCAATGCCCTGACTGTGAGCAGTCAGCACAGGCAGGGAAGCAGAGTGGCGCCAGGACTCAGACACCAGCACAATCCTACCCAAGAACTTCACTTCTCACTCATGTTAGTACTGCGTGAGTGTGGGACCTACCCTGGCCATCCCAGCACCTATCATAGGACCCTTCCTTTCAGAGTACAAGCTTCCAATTCCTAACACCCAGCTAAGTCGGTCCGCATGGGACTACCCATTTACAGTCTGCTTTAGGGGCAGTAGTTACAGCTCCTCCCACCCTGCTCCACCCTGCACCCCTCCCCTACCCCCAGCACACTCCTTACTGGGGCAGACTCACAACTGTTCCCTCCTGCTACGCATACCACCTCCCTACATCATAGGCAGGCATAGGCTGCAAGACAGACAACCCACCCCCCCCCCCAAATTTTTTTTTTTTTTGCTTATTTCTGTTACAGTACTTAGTCTTAGAAAACTTTACATAAAGTACAGACTTTGGAATTTTAAAACAGCCTGTCATATAGGTTTCACAGGCTAGTTCGTGTCCCTAGCATTGAAACTCAGATACTCAGATTGCCTCTGAAAGAAATGTACATTTAATAGACATAAAGGACCACAGAATTCCTTTAAGCCTTATTTGACCTGTCTGGGAAAACACACTCCAATTTTTTCTGACACTCATCTCAGAAACTATACACCGATAGAGAGAATGGAGACAACAAGCCTCCGCTTGCTAAGAAAGTCATTCAAGGGAAAACCACCACGAACCTTGCGTGTTCTTAAATGACGTGACAGCTTGCCTGTAGGGGTTGGGTATGTCTGGGGTATCCGTCAGGTTCACCAGCAGCAGCAGCAGCAGGAGACTCTGGTTGGCCAGAGGGGATGTAACTTCTGGGGATGTAGCTGCTTTGCTGCCTGCCCCGCCTAGTGTGAAGACAGTCCAGAGACCAGCTTGGAAAGAAAACATACAGTTAGGACCATGCCACCAATAACGTTAGCATTCTATACATTTATGCTTAACACTTGGAAATATGTTCTTAATGTCTTAATTAAAAACAAGTTCTTGCCGGGCGTGGTGGCGCACGGTTTTAATCTCAGCACTTGGGAGGCAGAGGCAGGCAGATTTCTGAGTTCGAGGCCAGCCTGGTCTACAAAGTGAGTTCCAGGACAGCCAGGGCCACACAGAGAAACCCTGTCTCGAGAAAACAAAACAAAACAAAACAAAACAACAACAAAAAAAAACACCTAGCAAGGGAGGTTTTTCTTAGACAAATAAAATGAAAAGAATATAAAAATAACAGTAATATAATTAAAGTACAATTTATACAATGAAGTACAAGATGGGTAACACATGGGCAGAAAAATTCATAACATATATGACAAAATGATGCCAAATATATAAATTAAAAAAGAAAATGTAAAATAAGGATAAATAAAAAGCAAAAAAAACCCCTTAGAAGTGATAATTAGACTATAAAAAAATTAGACAGAATTTTTTGTTTGGTTTTATAAACAGGGCTCATCATGAAGCCCATCCCAGCCTTGAATTCACCATCTTCCTACCTCAGTATTTGCACTGCTGATATTAGAGACACATGGCATGCCCAGCAAGAACAGAAAAATTTAAATTTAACATCCAATATTGTCTTAAAAATTATGCACACATACTAACCACAGTAAGACAGCAACATTCAGAAAATATGGGGTACTCTGAAAGGACCAATAGTATCAATAATAGGTACAGAGGAAGAAGAAACAATCCAGGTTAAATCTACAGATTCAATGCAATCGCCATCAAAACTTCAACACAATTCTCCACAGAAATGGATAAGACAAATTTCAAAAACTTCATTTGGAAACAGAGAAGACCCGTGTTGACCAATGGAATTAAAATGAAAACCCAGACATGATTCCATATGCCTATAGGCACTTGGTTTTTGACAAAGATGTCAAAACTATACTGGAGAAAAGAGTGCATATTCTACAAATGGTGCTGATCAAACTGGAGGCCTGCATGGAGAAGAAGGAGAATCAATCTGTATCTATTACCCTGCACAGAACTCAACTCCAAATAAATCAAGGACCACACCATGAAGACCAAGTACCCTGAACCTGGTAGAAGAGAAAATGGGGAACAGACTTGAGTTTGTTGGCACAGGACACCCATAGTACAGGCACTAACAACAATTAGTGAAGGGGACCTCATGAAACTGAAAAGCTCCTGTATAGCCAAGGACAAGGTGGCAGGTGACAGAACTGGAAAGATCTTTACCAATTATGCATCCAAAAAAGGGTTAATATCTAAACTATATAGAAAACTTTTTTTTTTTTTTTGGTTTTTTTTTTTGGTTTTTTGAGCTAGGGTTTCTCTGTATAGCCCTGGCTGTCCTGGAACTCACTTTGTAGACCAGGCTGGCCTCGAACTCAGAAATCCACCTGCCTCTGCCTCCCGAGTGCTGGAATTAAAGGCATGCACCACCACGCTCGGCAACTTTTTTTTTTTTTTAAAGAAAGACATAAAGAAAACCCAATTAAAATTGCAGTACAGATCTAAACAATTTTCAAAGTATGAAACTCAAATTGAAAAAAAAAAATGTTCAACAGCCTTAGCCATCAGAGAAATGCAAATTAAAACTACTTTGAGATTTCATCTTATACCGGTCAGAATGGCCAAGACCAATTAAACAAGTGACAGCACATGCCAGCCAGGATGCAGGGAAGGGGAAACCTCCATTGCTAGTGGGAGTGCACACTGGTACAGCTACTGTGGAAACCAGTGCAGGGGTTCTGCAGGACGATGGGAGTCCATCTAAGTCAAGACCCAGCTCTACCACACTTGGGCATCTACGCAAAGAAAACATCATCCAAAGAACAGAGACAGTTGCTCATCCATGTTCACCACTACTCCATTCATAATGGCTGGAAATGGGAAACCACCTAAATGTCCATCAGTTGATAAATTTATACAGTGTAATATTATTTAGCTATTAAGAAAAATGAAATCTACAGGTAAATGGATGGACTGGAAAAAAATTATCCTGAGTGTGGTAACCCAGATGAACAAAAAAGACAAATACATGTTTTCTCTTATATGTGGATAGCTTTGAAACCTAAACTATGTGTACTATAATCAAATAACCATAGAGGTTAAGTATCATGTAAGGAACCAGGGAGAAAGAGAAAATCTCCTAAGGAAGGGGACACAGGCTATAGTATTAATGGAGAGACAAAGGGGAATTTAGAACAAGGGGATTAAGTAGGGAGAGTATGGGAGGGAATGTGGGAGGGACAACTAACACTAAAGGCCTTGTGGGAAGCCATATGGAACCGAGTACGGCAGAAGCTCCCTGAGATGTAGACATGTGTGAAAGTGTCCTACATAAAGTTTCCAGGTAACAGGAACACAGTGCCTCTGGACACTTGTGCTCCCAAGTAAATCTCCATTGCCAGAAGCAGGCGGACTAGAAGAGCACTGTGGGACCGCCCAGCTTCACAGGCGAGTGCCAGGCTATTTCTGTTCCACAACCTGATGGTCAGGCCCTATTGCTGAAGACCACACTTACTTATGTCGGCACACACAGAGGTGTCACAGTGGCACCTAACTTTAGAAGCTTCCCCCCTACTGACTGGTGTTAATGGTGCTGAAGATTCTCTGTATGCTATAGGAGAAAAGTCGTCATGAAGACCACCCTGCTACAAGCCCTGTGACCTACAAATAATGGCCTTCCTGCAAGATGGACTGATGCAACCAGCTGCACAAATGTACGCAAGTATCCACCGCTTCTTGATTGGATCTAAAGGCCTCTGCTTGGCACTGCTTTGTGGAACAGAGCTAGGTAATTTCTGGGCCTAGGGAGAACCTAACACACTCACTATGCTAAAGGAACAGAACGATAAAACCACTCCTAACGACATACTATAGACCAGTGCTTCGCTCAACACACATTAGACAGGCTTCTTGTACAGACTCACAACAGGACGATGTTCAGGGTGTGACAGACTTTAGAACACTCAGTCTTAAATGAGATATCTTCTTCAAAGCTCTTCCCCTCAAGGTTCAAGGAGCCACGCAGAAGAAAAGGCAGGAAGATGCTAAGAGCCAGAGGTGGTGCATAACCTAACTGCACACAACAGGACCAATGCACATATGAACTCACAGAGGCTGGGCACACAGACCTGCACTGACTCAAGCCACACAGGGTCCCAGCACTGAGAGGGGAAGTATATTATGAGGTATGAACTCTAACCAAGAAGCTATCTGCAATTAATACTCACTGGCAAAGTGAAGATGAGCTTTCTTCCAATGGAGTGTCACTGGGTGCGTCAACCACACTGCTGGGTAAACCCTACACCCAGGAGCAGTAGTCCAACACAAAACTAATTCAGTGGTTTATTTGAGGACTTTTTGTTTTGTTTTGCTATTTTTTTTTCCTTATTGGTTTTGCTGTTCCTTTGTTTTGATTTTTATTTGTATGGGGATGTTCTGGTTTTAAGGGTTTTTTTTGTTTTTTTGTGAAGGAGTAAAGAGCTAACATAAGGTTGGGTGGGTTACACAGTTGGGGAGCAGGAAAATATATCCAAAAAATTTTGTTTAAAAAAAAAATGAAAACAATAGAATTTAGACCCTTTTGTGGAGCATAGAAACCCTCATTCAAATATCATTGTGTAAAAAAGGAAAATCACAAAACCAAGACTTGTAAACAATAACATGTCACGTTGTTTAAGAATGCTGTAAGGATACGCACACCAATCCACCTATAAGTGTGCTAACCTGACTGAGCCAGGCCATGGATAAGAGTGCACAGGAAGGCAGTTCCCACTCACTGGCTTGCTGGAGAATCACCCATAGCACAGATGCATTCCAACAGAACTCAAGCAATTACAGACCAGCGAGGATGGCAGTAGGAAGAGGGAATTCTTGTTCACCCACCCAGAAAATGTAATGCAATATACAGCGGGACTGCAAATACAGCACTAATAATTTTATTTAAACAAACAAGTTTTAAAAGGAGGAGGTGAAGACTTGGCAGATACTGGGGAGAGAGGGATAGAGGCAGGGAGGGTATGGTGGCTAGTTTTATGTCAACTTGACATACAAGCTAAAGTTACTTCAGAGCAGGCACCTCAACTAAGGGCAAATGCCTCCGTAAGATGTGGCTGTGGGCAAGCCTGTAAGGCATTTTCTTAATTAGTGATTGATGGGGAGGGCCAAGCACACTGTGGGCAGTGCCATCCCTGGGCTGGTTGTTCTGTGTTCTGTTAGAAAGCAGGCTAAGCAAGCCAGTAACCAGCACCCTCCATGGCCTCTGCATCAGTTCATGTCTCCAGGTTCCTGCCCTGTGTGAGTTCTTGTCCTGACTTCCTTCAGTGATGAACAGTGAAATGAATAAACCCTTTCCCCCCCAACTTGATGTTTGGTCATGGTGTTTCATCACAGCAATAGAAACTCTAACACAGAGGAAAAGGCACAGTATCTGACTGATGATTTTGGAGGTAAAATAATCACCAACAGAAGTATAGCTCTTCTTACCAAGGATCCAGGATCAGTTCCCCTCAACTATATGGAGACTCGCAACTGTTCATAACTCCAGTTCCAAAGGGCTTCGCTGGGCACCAGACACATACGTTGTGTGAATATATATATGTAGGCAGAAAATTAATACAGAGGATATAAAATAAAATCTTTAAAAACCACTAACATGTAATCATTAATTATATCTTTTTGACAATGTAAGTAATTCTATTATTTTTATCTTTATATACATCTGCCATTTTAGTAAGTTGTACTGGCTGGTCTTGTGTTAACTTGACACAGCTGGAGTTATCACAGAGAAAAGAGCTTCAGGTGAGGAAATGCCTCCATGAGATCCAGCTGTAAGACATTTTCTCAGTTAGTGATCAAGGGAGGAAGGGCCCATTGTGGGTGGTACCATTTCTGGGCGGGTAGCCCTGGGTTCTATAAGACAGCAAGCTGAGCAAGCCAGGGGAAGCAAGTCAGTAAGCAACATCCCTCCATGGCCCCTGCATCAGCTCCTGCTTCCTGACCTATTTGAGTTCCAGTCCTGCCTACCTTTGGTGATAAACAGCAGTATGGAAGTGTAAGCTGAATAAACCCTTTCCACCCCAACTTGCTTCTTGGTCATGATGTTTGTACAAGAATAGAAACCCCGACTAAGACATTAGTTATTACAATGGGCAGACATTAGCTTTTAAGAAATATTATCATTAACAAATGCTTCTGTAAAGAAATAAAAAATATTATACAGCAAAATAAGCAATTGTATTTCTCTGAACTCACTATGGCAAGCAATTTTAATCCTTCTTTACACTATAAACTGCTCAATGTAGAAATATATTACACTGTAACATTTTACATTTTATGGAATATCCAACATAACTATTTCACAGAGTGCCTGTGAAGAGCTAGATAGAGTGTTTGTTCTCTCAGAGGACCCATGTTGGATTCCCAGCATCCACATGGCAGCTCACCACTGTCTGTAACTCCAGTTCCATGGGATCAGATGCTCTCTTCTGGCCTCCACAGGCAGTCAGCATGCATGTGGTGCACATACACAAATAAATCTAAATTGCAAACATACAATTCACAAACTTTTAATTTCTAAAAGATTTAAATTATGCTTACAACTGTAAGCATATGTATGTATGAGCTGCGGTCAGGTATTGGGTCACCCAGAGCAAGTGTTACAGGTATTTGTAAGTCAGCTGACATGGTGCTTGGGATGAACTGGGCTTAACTACTAAGTCACGTCTCCAGTCTCTCTAGCTTACTCTATAGTTCATTGCAATGGATTTACCTATTGACTTTTGAGTATTATTATGGAGGTAGTACACAGCCTCCACTAGGTTCAGCAGTCCCCAGAGGGCTGTGAGGAAGCCTCCTCCATTCTCATCCCTGGGGTCCATACAGTGAAAGCTGAGGCCCATCTGACAGCTCCTCCTGATTCCTGCAGGGGGCGTGTGCAGAGGATCCGGGAAGGTAGGAACATCTCTCATGAGGAAAATCTGGGTAAAGCTCACCAACTCACTGACAACTATGTATTCAAAACTTTTCCTGGTATGATTCATGACACAGATGAGAAAATTAAACCTATGTAGGAAATACAGAGCTGCGAGATGGCTCCATGAATTGTTGCCTGTGCTTACCGTAAGCCAAGAAGCCTGACAGACAGACAGATGTGATTTAAAAGGCTTTAATGGCTCCCACCTCCCAAAAAAGTAGCAGTCTAACAGGAAGCCATTGAAAAGAACCTTTAAGAGTGTGGTAGGATGCTGAAGTTAGCTCTCCTCAATTGATGGCTCCTGGCTGGAGTGTAGGAGGCGGCCACTGAGAGTCTCACCATGCTCCAGTGAGTGTACTCATAACACAAACGGGACTTTTTTTTAACTTTTATTTTACATTTTTTTTAGGGGAAGAGGGTGATCACAAGGGTGGGGAAGGACATGGAAGGGTTGGTTTGGAAATAAGTGTGATCAGGGTGCATGATGTGAAATTCTCAAAGATTCAATATAAATAGTATGTTAAAAAAGGAAAAAGTGAAACTTATCCTGCTGTTTGACAAGAGCTTCTGAAAAAAGTTGAAATAGTTGGCACATTAAAAAAAAAAACAAAAAAAAAACCAAAAAACAAACAAAAAAAGAAAACAAAACTTTAATAGTAAAAAATTAAAAAAAAATAGTCAGAAACCAATTTCCCCTTTGGAGCTGGTTGTTTATCTATGACACATGTGTGAAATTTCGGTCACTCCCGTCCGCCCAGAGTCCGCCCAAGGCTGTGCACAAGTGTATTCACCACTGTTTGTAGCAGGATTGTAGGCAGAGAAAACACACAATTAGAAGATTCAACCCACAACCAACCCAGCCCCGAAAGCCTCTGCAGGATCCGACCTAAGCACTGCTTTTGGGTTTCCCTCACAGCTGTTCATCTTCATTACCAGGAGGAACTGGAGCGGACCTTCCCTAGATGAACTGCACAAAGAAAACAGGTTCCTTTTCAGGGTGGCTTCTTTTACTCTTTCAAACTGTTCCCAGGACTCTGGGAGCTTCATATAGAGAGACACACACAGACACACTGACATACACACTGCATACTCACACACGCACACTCGCACACACCCTCACTCAGTTGCTCGCCCACCTTCCTGGCTCTGGTAACCTGCACTCACAGCTGCCTTTCCTCAGAGGGCGGAGGAGGCAGCTGGCCACTGCCTACATTGTAGTTTGAACTGGCCCATGATATTGGACCATGCTTCTTCCAAAAGCTCACTTCTTGCAGAACCAAGCCTCTGATCTATGACCAAGAGCCCTAATGGAATTGCACTTTCCTGTTGGCAAAAACCAGAAAAATAAAGGAAAGCTACAGTGTGTTTCCTTCTGTTCCTAAGGCCATATTAAGGAAGCTCCCAGTGGGTTGTTTTTTTTTTTAATTATAGTCCTTAGGTCTTCCAAATAAGCTCTGAAAGTAAAATTAAGCTTCCAAAAAGTAAAAAGAATTCAAGCTAACTAAAAAAATAAATCTGGAGCTGGAGAGATTATGGCTCAGCAGTTAAGAGCTCTTGCTGCAGTTCTAGGAAGCCAGAGATCATTCATTTGTGAACGGCACACAGCTCACAAGTAACTACACTCCAGTTCTTGATTTGACACTCTTCGGGCCTCTGTGGGTACCCCACACACGAATCATACACCCTCACAGACATATAAACAAACAAAGAAGGAAAAGAAGTCTTTAAAAAAAAACAAAAATGAATCTATTGGTGATACCATTTTGAAGTTCTAAGTCAAATATATTCATTCCCAAGGATGAAAATGTGATGAGGACAGAGGTGTGATAGATGGTGGCACTGTGAACCCAACAAACATCAAGGAAGTAAACAGCTGGCTTGTCAGCTTCTGGGTAAGAGGCAGGCAAACAAGCCACTGCTGTGGATGGATGAGAGCCGTGTCACAGAGAGTAGGTGAAAGTCACAGAAGGGGTGAGGCAAAATCTGTCAGTGAGGTCACTGAGAGTCCTACCCGCAGGACAAGTCCATGGCTCTCACAGAGCAGTTGCAGGCATAGCTGAACCTGGGTCTTTTGGAGGCGAGGAGGGATTGGTGGGTGCGCTGGGGGCTGGGAGGGAACAGGGCTGCAGGGTGAAATGAGGCCTGGGAGCAGCCATGGAAGCAGCCCCTGACATGCAGGGAGATGCACAGGGCAGGCCAGTCACAGCCAAGTGTGCAGGGAAGGCAGCCCTGCACTTGGGGCCTGGGTGGATCAAGTTCTGGAAACCATCTGCTAGGGTCTGAGAACATGGAAGCACCAGTAGACTGCTGACTTCCAGAGCCTCACACCCCCAGAAAAGGTCATAAAGTCTGAAGATAGCTACAGAAATCTGCCTGTAGAGATGTCAGGGCTATGGCTGCCTCCCTCACTCCTAGAGGACTTGGGAAATATCCCCAAGCTACAATGTTACCATGCAAAGGTCATGTGGTGGTTTGCATGAGATGTCCCTCATAGCTTGGGCATCTGAACTCTTAGGCCCCAGATGGACTGGGTATGATTCAGGAGGTGTGTGTGGCCTTGCTGGAGGAAGAATGTGACTGGGGGAAGACTGACAGTCATTCCAGTCTGTTCTCTGCTTCCTGTTTGGGTTGAGATGTGAAGTCTTGGCTCTCAGTTTCCAGCTCTCTCACCATGTCTGCCTGCTGCCACACTTCCCACTGTCATGATGGATTCTTATCTAGAAGGTGTCTTGGTCATGGTGTTTTAATACAGCAACAGAAAAGTAGCTAAAAAAAAACTAAGGTAGGTGCTGGCAGAGGGCTACTGCTGTCACAGACCTGACCATGTCTGCTGGAAGAAGGTTTTGGGACTTTGAACTAGTAACACTTGTAAGAAGAACTTGAGTACCAAGAGCAATGTGGACTATGGAAGCCCAGTTCACGAGGTTTCAGGGGAGCAATATTAGCAAGCAGGCTAACGATCACTCTTGGGATATTTTGGCAAAGAATGTGGCTGCTTTCTGACCTTGTTCCAAGAACTTGTCTAAGGCTGAATTGTAAATAACACCTAATTCCTTTGGCAGAGGAGATTTTAAAACAGCGTAATATGACATGGTTATAGTAATCACTCTTATGCAGGTCTACAATGAAAAGGGGTGAGTGGGCAGGAAAGAAAAAAAAACAACATAATTTCAGAAGGAAAAACAGCACTGGGAACCTCAATGCGGCAGCCAAGGCTTATACTGAAAACCATGGAGGTAAGACCAGCGTGAAATGTAGAGACCATGAGCATAGCCCAAGTTCAGGCATAAACCAAATGCACATTAACACATAAGGAGTAAGTAAAATGTTGGTTTAAAATTGTGATAATACATTGTAATAAAAACCAGTGAATTGTGCTTCACACAAAACGTGGATTTCACAAATAAAAACAAATACAAAATACATTCCACATGCTTCTGTGAGTGTAAAGCTCAAACACAGACAAAACTAATCTGTAATAGCAGATTAATGGTGGAGAGAAGAGGATGGACAGAGGAAGCCTAATAGATGTCATGAAGCCCAGCCCTTGGCGTGTGCACCGAAAACAGTCTACAGTTTTATAAGTAGGGATTATGGTTTCTTTGCTGGTGGACAGAAAAATCGTTAGGAAAATGGGTAAGAAAAGATTCTGGTTACACAAGAACCATTTAACTTAACTCTGCATGCTGATTTTATGATAATTAACTGAGGTAAATGCTAATAGTCTATATTCTTATTCATATGTTTCACTTACAAACGTCTTTTCCTAGGTGTCTGGCCCATGTCCTTAATCACAGCACTCAGGAGGCAGGAGGAGGAGGATGTCTGTCAGCCTGACATACAGTACAGAGTGAGTACCAAGACAACCAGGGCTACACAGGAAACCCGGTCTTGAAACCGCCCCTTAAGCAACCCCACTTAAAAGTCTTTTCCACTGAGGGCTGGAGAGATGGCTCAATGGTTAAAAGTACTGACTGCTCTTCCAGACGTCCTGAGTTCAATTTCCAGCAACCACATATTGGCTCACAACCATCTGTTATGGGATCTGATGCCCTCTTCTGGTGTGTCTGAAGAGAGCAACAGTGTACTCACATAAATAAATAAATAAATAAATAAATCTTTAAAAAAAATAAAAGTCTTTTTAAAACAATACAATGTGCACTCGACCCACAATGCAAAGCCCCATCCCACCTGGCAAAGCCCCTAGACTCACGGTTTTCCTACAGACCTCTTCTGTCCCCAGCTGTCATACTGCAAAACTGTGGCATGTGAAACCTTCCAGACATGGTCCCCAAAGAGCAAATATCCCTTCTTCATGGTGGTTTGGTTACTGTACGCCACTATAACCCATCACTGGTTTTAGTTATAGTATACAGGAAAATAGCAAGGCTTTCAATTTTCAAGTTTTGCAGATTAATTTTTGTAATATGTAAAAATATGTATATGAAATTCTTTATTTTTGCAAAATAAAAATCAAGATTGAAGCCTGAAATATTTATGGTTTTGTTATAAACAATTAACATACTAATTTCATATACTAAAAGATGTAAAGAAAAATTAACTTTAGTAATACCCATACCCAGAAAGAATCAATTTGGAATCTACAAATAAAAGTTTTCCACTCTCCAATCTTAAGCGCATTGCTTATGTTAGCATTTACATACCACTTATGAAGAGTGCACACTAGCCAAAGGCCTGCAGGCGTGACAAAGCACTCCTACTTTTAGGTTATTTTTCCGCACTGCCTCCTGATGAAAAGAAAGGCCAGGACAGGTTCCACATGAGATCACTGTGGGCAAAGGTAGGAGGGCCCCAGTAACCTCTGTTCCCTGACAGCAAGGCACATTCAGAGAAAGATGGCTGCAGTTTTTTCCAAACCATTCCAGTTGTGCTGGTAATAGCAGGAAGACAGCCTCTGAAGTGTGCTGAACCAGGCCCTAACAAAGGCAGCTACAGTACCACCTCTACCACAGGGCAGGACTGGGAGGAGAGCCAGGGAGGCACTGAGAGTAGATGGAGAGGCACTGAGAGCAGACGCTTTGAAATGGGGAGGCACATGTGGAGATTTAAAAGTAATGAACCCAGAGGTTACCAAGACACAATCAGCAAATGAAAACAACGTGTAGTAAACCTGTAACATGGAGGAGGGAGAAGGCAGGGTTTCAGGAGGGCCTGAGAAGGCTCCCGGGGTTGCGTCCTATCCTGACAGCGTTCATGAGCAAACACTAGCCGGCCAGAGAGGAGCCTTGCTCCTTATGTGAGGGTCCCAAGAGCAGAAAGCATCTCCAGCTTAGCACTGGCACCCACCCTCAGCCCATCTGCCAGGAAGTCACTGCTGCACAGCACGCCAGGTTTCCTGAGGAAAGAGGACAGGGGCCCACCCCCTCCTTTCCCTTTCGACATAATGAAACCCACTGTGATTCAGTGAGTTTGTAAGGTTGCCCAGCCTTAACTAGCTCTCAGAAAGAAAAAAATCTACTTAAAACCAGTGGAACCACAGATTTTTTTCTAAAAATGTCTTGCACTGAAATCAAAGCTTGAAAAAGTGTAGCCATCTATGTACAAGCAAACACAAGGGCCTAAGACCCAGCAGAGCAGACCCTCTGATTACTAACGAGGGCTTCTTTGTCATCCTTTTATAAGATAAAAACAAAGAAAATATTACCAATTTACTGTTTCCTACCCATTTCCTAGACCCTGAAACAGACTTACCTCCCTTTATTAGTAAGAAACACAGTCTTGCGTGAGAGGGCTTCCCAAGGCACAAATGATACTATTAAGTCACCATAATTAGCAAACACTTAAAAATGTACTTAGATTTTTACTAATATAGTTATATCAAAAGGCAGTCTTATTATCGATAGCATAATTTTAAATACTTTAAACTTTTTATTAATCTTATGTACTGAAAAATGTCAACATGCAGATCTGATGATATCAGAATAACAATGCATCATAAGATTTACAAACCATTCACTTAAATCGTAGGTGTGCTTTAAAAGATTACACTGATGGGATAGAGAATCAATAAAGCTTAAAGATGCCATACTCAAGGGACCAGGGGTGGGGCGGGGCGCGGTGGGCAGGAAGAAGGAAGCTCAGGTGACACCAGCAGCATCCTCACAGCTAACGGCACACACACTGTGGAGGAAGGCTCTGTAAGCACCTGTGCTCACGCAGCTTTCTAGCAGAAGCACTCAAACCCGACCCCACGACAGCACACTGCGGACACACACTAATGTTCCGACTCTAGAGGAGGCTCTCTCAGCCATGATCCTTCCTCTGTCCTCCCTGCTCCACAGAATCCACACCCCCAAGGAAAGGGCGACCTCATGAAGGCCAGGGTGGTGTTTGTGCTTGCTGCATTTCTCAGGCTCGGCCAGTGGGGCGCTGCATTGGTAGCTCTTGGCTTCACCTAACAACGGCCTTACTTGTGCTTCACTCCTTCAACAGACACTAAGTTACCCTCTTGGAGGTCTTGCTCAGCCTGTCCCGTGATGTAATGAGTTACTGTCACTATGTTTAAATGCATATAATTTTTATAAAGATAATACATGTATGTATGTCTTGCACATACATATGCCTGGATGTCCAGGAATTTGGGAGGCCCTTGTCCAGCCTCATTGCAGGCCCATGGACCTCTAATCCTTTGTTCTCTACTCCTCTGTGTGGTTTTCCAGCAGGGACTGGACACCTGGGAGCTAGGAAGCCCCAGCTTCAGCCTCCCACACGTTAGACTGTGGTTTTCCGGCCCCCTGACTAGTGTGTTGGTGCTTCCCTTGAGTCCAGCACCCAACAATGGCAGCATCTCCACTTTTGTCTGCCCAACACCCCAGTGGCCGGGCAAGACGTGGGCCCACAGCAGCTCTAGCTTTTTAATGTATAAGATGATTAAGTGAGCTTAGAAATTATGAATGAATGTGCTGTGGGTTTTCTGGCTAACCTACAAGGGTACAGTGATTCATAACTGGTAAAGCCATGCCTTCTTACACTGGACAGATCTGACCACACGATAAGACAGGCTCCCAGAGGTCTGAATACTTCCCTGGCCAAGGGATCGACAACCTCATAAAGACAAATTGTCACATACTACAAGTAGGATTTATTATTTACTCTATCCTGAAAGATCAAGACCGTCATCCACGATGCCGTATATTCCCAGTTACCTTGACCAACAGAGGCATAAGCTGCATCCCACTGGGCTTAGAGCCACATGACATGTACATCCCATGTCTCCGCATACCAGCCCTTTGACACCTTCTGAAACAAACATCTTTCACCAGAAAAGCTTGTGTTTTCAGTCTGTTTCTTTAATGCCCTGAACTCACAGGAAGCTAGCTGAGTGTCCCCAGGACAGGTCTTTCTCAGGAATCCTCTCAAGCAGTGATGTGTGTTCGCTCCTACAGGCAGAATTCACATGACTGCCTGCAGAGCATCAGTCCTCATACATCACAAAGCCCTTGAAGCATCTCACCGGACCACTGTGTCACCGGACCACTGTCCCCCTCACACCTTCCTGCTGTCCCCGGCAGACAGCAGCACTCCTGCACGTTTATAACGTCAGCAACTACTTCACTGTCCAATCCTCCACACAACCATCCTCATTTAAAACATTTCAACATACTCCAAAAAAATTTACACAAAAATGTGGCCCTAGTCCTGCCCGCTGGCACGCCATGGCCACAGGCTGTCTGAACTAACCGCTGCACTTCAATGCAGGTTTGAATCCACGTCTTCCTCTCTCTGATGACCAGCCGCAGTCAGGGTCCCTGACTCAGATAGCTTTTCCCCTCCCTCCGTCAGCAGCCTCGCTGTGCACCCCTTCTTCAGACATCCTGGAGGCTTGGGCTCCGCCGCACCAGGTAGGTGTCCCTCTCATGTGTTCTTTTCCAAGCCTACACTTGACCTTGACCGCATGCACTACTCCATTTACACCATGTCCTATAGCAAGTACACACAACCGAAGAACAAGCTGGTGGTCGCTCTGCTTGCTCTGACTTAACTGCGTGATGTATCTCTAGTGGATCTCTGGGCCACTGTCTCTCCTGCAGCTGTCTTTCAACTTCCAAAGTTAATCCTCAACCTCCAGACTCAGAGCGCTTACCCGTGTTAACTGAAAACTTGTATTAACAGAGAACATCCTTTTTTAAAACCCACGTGCTCTCTGCCCTTGCTCCTATCATACAGGAGACAGACCATCCCTTCTTTTCCTCGGGAGCATCACTTCTCTATCAGTAATGATAAGGCCTACAAAAGGCAACTGCTTCATAAATACTTCTAGCTATCCTGACTCTGCCTATACCCTGTGAGATGGTCAGTTTTCTGTGACAAATACCTGAGAGAAACAGTTTAAATAAGAAAAGACTCCTCAGGGCTCAGAGGCATGGTCCATCAAGCTGCAGAGGGCACACTAAGAGGAGGGTGCTTGCTTCCTCCAGCGCGCTTCCCCTAATACACTTCCTCCTTCCCCTCAGTCCATCCAGGTCCCCAGGGGATGGTGCCATCCATGGTCAGGACAGGTTTGCCCCACTTGGTTAATCCCTTCTGGAGCTGCCTCATCAACATACCCAGTTGTTTCCCCACAATCAGGACTAGGCATGGTACTCTGACACCATTTCCCATCAGTTTACCCTAGTGACCTTCCTGAACAGCACTCCAACGAAAGGACCCGGGACAAACTAGGCAACCTTCACCTCACCTCACCCAGCACACCATTTTAAATCCTTACCTTACTCAGTAGCTCACATAATCTGTTCCCAGCTGGGCAGCAAGGTTTACATTTCATTACACATTATTACCTGTCAGACACTTCTGCCTGTTGTGTGTATATTTAAATGTCAGAAACTTCAACCAGAGTTCCAGTGTATCAGATACAGCTGAAGAGGTGTCAGGGAACTGAATTGAAGTATGAATCTGAGGAAATCACCCACATACAGAAGAGACAGAAGTATGAATTCCAATAAAGATTAAGAAACATGAAAAGGGCTGGAGAAATGGCTCAATGCCTAAAAGCACTGGCTGTTCTTTCAGAGGACTCGGGCTTGGTTCCCAGTACCCACACGGCAGCTCACTCTAGTTCCAGGGAGTCCAATGCTCCCTCCTGCTCTCTGCAGGCACCAGGAACACATGTAGTATACATACATACAGGCAAAATACTCACACATACAAAATAAAAAATCAGTAAATGTTTAAAACCACACGTATAGAGTTTGGTGCAGGATACATCTGATATGGAGCACAGGGAGACACAGAAGAGAAGGCGCGAGACTAAAGCCACAGGCCACAAAAGTTAACAGGAAGCAGACTTGGGGACATTTCCCCTTAAGTACAACATCTGTGCTTTAAGAAATATACCACTCTAAAAGCAGAGGGAAAAGCAGCCAATCATTGAGGCTCAAGCCTGTCATACTGGCACTCAGAAGGCTGAGGCAGGGAGGGTCACTGCAAGTCAGAGGTCATCTTAGCCCACGGTGAGTTCCAGGCCAGCCAAGGGCTATACCAGTGAGGCTGGGAGACAGACAGACAGACAGACCCACCCATACCAACCTCTAGGAGATTCCAACCACATATATCACGTTACTTCAAATGGGAAGTGTGAGCTCTTGCTCATGTCAGGAATAAGCCAGGCCACACAACCAACATTTTGTTGTGCTATTAATCTTATACAAAGACTCTCATGTAGTTAATAGAGCCAGGCAAGGTGGCACATGCCCTTAATCCCAGCACTCAGGAGGTAGAGGCAGGTGGATAGCTCTGTGAGTTCCAGATCAGCCAGGGCTCCAAAGTGATACTGTTTCTGAAAACAAAAGGAAAAGGAAAAGGAAAAGGAAAAGGAAAAGGAAAAGGAAAAGGAAAAGGAAAAGGAAAAGGAAAAGGTGCCGGGAGTGGTGGTGCACGCCTTTAATCCCAGCACTCGGGAGGCAGAGGCAGGCAGATTTCTGAGTTCAAGGCCAGCCTGGTCTACAAAGTGAGTTCCAGGACAGCCAGGGCTATACAGAGAAACCCTGTCTCAAAAAATAAAAAAAATTAAAATAAAATTAAAAAAAAAGGAAAAGTTAATAAAGTAATTCAATTTGCACATAATTATCTTGGAAAGGGGGGGACATGTTTGCCAAAGCAGAATTTCTTTCTTTCTTTCTTTCTTTCTTTCTTTCTTTCTTTCTTTCTTTCTTTCTTTCTTTCTTTCTGTTTTTTGAGACATGGTTTCTCTGTGTATCCCTGACTGTCCTAGAACTCACTTTGTAGACCAGGCTGGCCTCGAACTCAGAAATCCGCCTGCCTCTCAAGTGCTGGGATTAAAGGCGTGTGCCACCACACCCAGCTCAAAGCAGAATTTCAAAAGCACATGAACTTATAAAGACCTAAGAGCCCATATGTGTTCATTGCTGCATTCTGGCTCACTGTTGGCTGGGAACAGTTCTCATGGCTTCCTTGTGCGAATTATGAATGACATAAGGCGCTGTCTGTGGACAGTGAAAAGGTCTGAGTAACCCACTGCTTTGTGTCTTCCTTTACTTGTTCTGGGTGCTTCCTTATCCCACTCTCCTCCATTCTCAATAGGCTCTAATGAGGACGCTCACACCAGCCACCCTAGAGAGTTACTCAGCACGCCCACACCCTGGCCTACCTTTTGTATCTATCTAAGCTGGGACTGGGGAGAGCTGTGAAAAGGCGGCCGCAGGAAGGTGCAGGGCGGTGTACATGCTCCCTCACAACTCTTGAACAATGGCTTCCTTTCCTCTTTTGGCCTCTCTGTATATGGCTGTCTTCTTGGGGTTCCTTGTGGCACATGATGGCTAAGCAAGCACCGGGAATCACAGTTGAACTCAAGTCAGCCAGGGAGGGAAGAGCACACGAACCCTTTAGAAACGCACCTGTCCCTCCATCTGTGTCACTTCTATGCATGTCCCTTTGGCCAAAGTACAGGCTGCACTTGCTTCCAAGAGAGGCAGGCTTAGGCTTGCTAAGCCTGGCACTCCTGTCTTCAGTGGGAGTACGCCACTGCTGCACACAGCACATTCACTAAAAACCTTGGTAGAAGGCCCCAAATGCACCACTTTTACCTGAGATGGACACCTGCGTCCTTTCATAACCTGTCCTTTCCCACGGTCAATGCAGGGAATACTGCCCACATCAAGAACTGCAGCAACAAACTGCAGTTTAGTGAGAACTGGCTGAACTACTAAGAACACAGCTGCCTTTAAATGTCTTTAATTAACCTTGCTAGTATTTGTAGAGGTGGCAATGACAAACTTCAGGGTGTTCTATGTAGCTGAAGACAAGAGGTCAAGTCACAAGTAGCAGCCACTGCTCTGCTGCTTCAGGAAAGCCACTCCTTGCCCCTGTGGTGCCAGGCAAGGGTGATCAGGAACACCCCAAGGAGTGATGTGTGTACACAGTCTTCTCACATACCTGCTAAAGGGCTTTTTGCCATGATTCTCCAGTTTCACCATGATTGTGTCAGTTTCCAAAACACATCTTCAGCAGGAACATACCCAGGTCCTAGGCACACATCTTCAGCAGGAACATACCCAGGTCCTAGGCACACATCTTCAGCAGGAACATACCCAGGTCCTAGGCACACATCTTCAGCAGGAACATACCAAGGTTCAGGGCAGTCTGTGAAGCTCAGTCCTGGGTAATGCCAATCTTATTGCCACCAGCTGCCTGTGTGACAGCAGCAAGGGTCTCCTCTTTTTCTTTCTAACTTCGACTTTATATCTGAGTATTTTCTTTTCTCTGGGACCTCTCTGGAATACAGAGGAGACCAGGAAGTACTTGCCAGTCTCCCTAACCAGGCCAGAGTTTCTGTAGTGGGGTTCCCCTTCCTTGGCTTTTAAACCTAAGGGTCACCTTTTATGGCTGTACCAGCAGCCGCAGCACCACCAGACATGGCTGCAGGTTGCCTCTCCTTCTTACCTTTTTATCCACCACCTTGCAGAATGGTACAGAGAAAATAAGGTCCCAGCTTCCAGCCTACAAGCAGTCGGGGACCATTTACTCTATACTGTTCCTGGTGAGTACAAATGGCTTTAGTCCCCAACGATTTATGGCACAAAAAGGGCCATCAATTTCTCTTGCAAGATGGAACCAAGCAGGTGCAGTTATTACTGACTGCCATTACAAAGTATTCAACAGATCACAAAACAGAAAAATCAAAACAGCACCAAGACAACATGTCAGCAAGATACCTTCATCACTGTCTCCTTCCTTTGAAGAGAAAATCAACCTAAGTGGCCATCAACAAAGGACTGGGTGTCATATATACTCAACTGAATTTCCTCTTCAGCCATAAAGAACAAATTTAGCTAGGCTTGGTTCAGGAGTTCAAGGCCATACTTATCTACAAGAGATTTTACCTCAAAAGAAAGGGTGGTTGTCTTAGTCAGGGTTTGTATTTCTGCACAAACATCACAACCAAGAAGCAAGTTGGGGAGGAAAGGGTATATGCAGCTTACATGTCCACGTTGCTGTTCATAACCAAAGAAAGTCAGGACTGGAACTCAAGCAAGTCAAGAAGCAGGTGCTGATGCAGAGGCTATGGAGGGATGTTGCTTACTGATTTGCTTCCCCTGGCTTGCTCAGCTGGATTTCTTATAGAACCGAAGACTACCAGCCCAAGGATAGCACCACCCACAATGGGTTCAACCCCTCCTTGATCACTAATTGAGAAAATGCCTTACAGCTGGATCTCATGGAGGCATTTCCTCACTTGAAGCTCCTTTCTCTGTGATAACTCCAGCTTGTGTCAAGTTGACACAAAACCAGCCAGTACAGTGGTGGTGCTGACAAGTGGGGAGAGGAGAAAGTGGATAATGATGGAGCCATAATCAGAGTGCATAAACTTGTCTCAAGTGCCATGACTCTTCTCTCTTGTGGTGCCAAGATTTCATACAGTTGCATAAAATCATATACATGGCATAAAAGTAGAGACCAAAGTGTCTCAGGGATCAAAGGGGGGAAAGGGGTGATAAAGAAAAAAGGTATGTGGATTTGCTCAAATTAACCTTTTACACGTGTACAGAACATTTTTATATAACCCAGCACCACGTGTAATGAAGTACATCAGTGGACACTGTTATATTTGTAAGAATTTAAAGCCTACTTTGCCAGATCATAAAACATAAACCCTACCCCATTTCAATTTGAAAATTAGTATGTTCCTTATTAACAATGTACAGATTTTAACTTGTGCTAATAAAACAAAAAGCACCTCATATTTTAGCTGAATGTTATGGCAAGTCCTGGAACCCCCTCAGGGACATGCTGTAACCCTCTCAAGAAAGGTTCAAAACTAAGATGGATTCTGGATGGTGATTCCCAATTACACATTAAAAAAATCATTTAATAACACCTACCAAGATATCTAAACTACTAGAATTACAAGCTTACTTTAATAAGGCCCCTACTTATTCCTGAACTATTTTCCAAACAGTAACCTGAAATTAACTTCACTTTATAAATAAATGAATTTAATTATGAAAAAACCCAAAATAAACAAAAACAAAAGGTTATTCTTTGGCTTGTTGAATAAAGTGTACCAGAGCATTCCAAATAAAAATTAAAGAGCACCACTATCATTATCCAGCCATCTCTTGAGACAATGAAAGTCTGTCAGTTTTGCGGTGATGCATGTTTCTCAGTGACACACACTTTCTCACTGGGGGAAAAGAACCGTCACATAAGATAAGCGCCACAGCCTGCGTGGTTCACTCAGTAACTCTCAGAACGGCAGTCGGGGAACCAAAGTCGTTTGGGTTATCACCTCTTTTCTCTGTTTCTCAAGACAAGGTTTCTCTGTGTAGCCCCAGCTGTTCTGAAACTCTCTCTGTAGACCAGACTGGCCTTAAACTCACAAAGATCTGCCTGCCTCTGCTTCCCACACGCTGACATCAAGGGAGTGTGCCACCATACCCGGCTGTGGGAAACAGAGGTGGGAAGCTTTGGGTTCTATTTTATTAATTTCTCTGTTACTGCATTTTTTGTAAACTTGGCCTTATAATTTGAGTGAAAAGAAACATTTTTGATGGTTCAGTCAAGTGGGAAAGCGTTCATCATTAGCCACTGTATAGAAACCTGAGACTGGACTAGAAGCCGTGTGGTAGAGCACATGTAAGCGGGCTTAGACTCTCAACTATAATGATAGTGCGGCTTTATCTTAACAAAGCACACATTCTGCAAAGCCGCGTGTCCCGATGAATAATGTCTCAGACACAGAAGTAACTAGATGTTCACTCTTTAGTTCTTCTCCAGGGGACTTCCTTCAGTGGCAACCCCAAGTCTCTGCATAATGACAGACCAGATGTACAATGGTGGCCCCGTAAGGTCAAAGATGAAAATTCCCAGCACCTAGTTACACTGCAGCCATCGGACCTGAGCACGCCATGTTTATGTTGGTGGTGATGCTTTCATAAGCATCTGCTGTAACAGTCACACACAGCCGCTACCGTGCTTGGAGCATGCTAATGCCAGCTTATACATTTGCTACACATACACTACATCATTGTTTTACTGTTATACTCCCTCCACTTAAAGCTTATTATAAATAGAATGCCTCTGTATGAGATGATGCTGTGTCCCTTGATGACCCAGTTTTCTCTTGGACTTGATTTAATTTTGTCACAGCCCTGAGAGCACTGAGCATTCATATGCACATATGCACGCACCATGTTATATGCATATATAGTATAGACTAGGTGTGCAGTAAACCACACCATATACTGAAGTAGAAATTTCTGCTTTCTTTGGAAACTCAGTTATGTCATAGGATGCTCTGCTGAAGCAGACGCGTGAGAGGACATGTGATGTTTAGAAAGAATATAGAAACGACCCCGCAGACAGTGGGAGGACGCTTGGTCCCCTTGCTGGCATTGGTCCCCGTGCTCTGCCCCACTGGTCTTCGCTGACTGTGCTCAAGTCCTAGTCTGCCCTGCACCACCCTGCTCATCTTCACCTGTCATGACTCTGTAGAATTGCGGATTAGTGAGTGTTGATTGCCAAGTGGGCTGGACTGCACTGCTGATTTGTATTGGTGTTCTGCTAGAGAACTGGACTGCTGACAATGAAGGTTGGAATCGCCTCAAAGAACTATTTCTAACCACGTCCGCATCCCCCTCTGCCCTGATAACCTTTCTTTCCCATTACCTCTGCTGGATGGTGGGCTAGAAGGGAGGCTAAACCATTTAAGAACTCTATTAAAGTAGGTTGTGAAAAATCTAAGCCTACAATATATGTTTGTATAATTTGATGTTTGTATGGTAAAATATGACATTTTTCTTATAATATGGCCTGCCATTAAGCAAAGCATGATTGTATATACTATACATAGTATTTACATATAGTATATAATAACAAATATACATGTCAAACATCTGGTAAGGTCATACTTTGTTCTGTGTTTTTTTTTTCATTTTATATATATGTGTGCATGTCTTGTCTGCATGTCTGTGCACAACATATATACAGCACCTAAGAAGGTCAGAAGAGGGCATTAGATCACTGGACCTGAACTTTCATGTTATGTGTCTGGTGAATGCTGGGAATCAACCCTGGGTCCTCTGGAAAAGCAGCCAGTGTGCTCTTAACGCCCAGCCAGCTCTCCAGGCCCAATTTTTAACATATTTTTATTGTCTTTTGCTTGTTTGTATAATATATAGTTTCTTGTTTGGGGGTTTTGTTTTTGTTTTTTGTTTTAGGGGTTTTGTTTTGTTTTGAGACACAGTCTCACTATATAACTTTGGATATCCTGGAACTAGCTACAGGCTGGCTTGAACTCACAGAATATACCTGCCTCTACCTCCCAAATGGCTGAGATTATGGTACCACAGCCAGCAAAATATTTTTAAATGCTATAGTTTACATGTTACTAAGGGTTATTTATTAAAATTAGTGGTCATTCATTCTTAAGCTATGGGGTGACTGCCTCTTTCCCATGCATTTACTCACCTGGTCTTAGCTGTCCACAGAGGAAGGTATACTATTCCCATCATGGGTAGGGATATATTCTAATGCCCCTAGAAGAATGCTTGAAGAAAGAGATGCTACGAAACTTGCATTACTAAGATTTTTATACACCACACACACACACACACACACACAGTGCTGGAGTTACAGGCATGCACGTCACAGCTGTGCCAGGATGTCCAAGGATGCTGGGAGCATGGACTCACGCCCCCATGCCTCATGCTCCAGACCCAGCAGACACACTGGAGGACGGAGGGAGGAGTGGAAAGGAAGAGACAGAGCAGACACTGGAGGGAGGGAGGAGTCCCATCCTGAGCAGGTCAGAGGACAACAGCGCAAGCTCTGACTGCACTACTCAGATCTGCATTCAATATAAACTGAATTCCCAACTGTTTATTTCTGGGATTTTGCAGTGGCCTTTTCAGTTAGCCTCAGGTAAGTGAGACTATGGATAAGAAGACACACGTGTGCCATCCTCATTCCACCAGGACATGAGATCTCAAATGTCCATGCTAACAAAGGGTGGATTTAATTTAGCTCACCCAATGTACACCCAGAGTTCAGTACTTGTTAACTGTTAACAATGAGTGGCAAATTGTCATATTCTAGAACCTGTCCTCCAAAATGTAATACTAACAATGTAAATATCCAAAGCCAGAAAATAAAAATATCCATTTTATATTCATAATTGGCGTTTAGGATTGAGATTGATCTACTTGTCCACAATTCTCACCATCCCACTAAGCAGTGCTGTGGTTTAAAACAATGATTGACTGGAGCACGGCACCAGCTAGCATTGCACAAGATAGATCATACAGCCATAAGCCACCGCCATCCAATCCAGCTCAGTCGACTTGATATGTAGCTAGGGTTTGAATATGGCTGTCCTCTGTGTCACAAAGGAGATTAAAACCAAAGTTATGTTAATGATAGAAAGAAGATGGATGGAAACTTAATCCAACTGTGGTGCTTAAAGGTAGATGCTCATGGCCTGTAGAAAAAAATTAACTAGATGGGGCCATAACATTGGAGCCCTCAAGACTAAGCACTGGTGTCTTCATGAAAAAGAGACTAAAAAGAGACTGGCGGAGGCACTTCCTGCCCCTTCCCAGGTAATGCCCCAGGAAGCCACCAGCAAGGCCATTCCAGCGCACCAGGTAATGCCCCAGGACTCCACCAGCAAGGCCATTCCAGCACACCAGGTCTTGGACTTGTGAATCCCCACAACTGTGAACCAGAATAAGACTCTTGGTCCTGTAGAGCAGCTGCCTTGTAAAGCAGCTGCCCTGGATCTCACTGCAGTAACGCAGAAATGACTGATACACCTGGCTATGGAGGGATTTTGTGTTACCCCAAAAGCATATGCTAAAGTTCTCTTAAGGAACGGAATCAGAAAATGGATCTTTGGTAGTAGTATGTTTCTAAGAGGCCAGCACGGCAGATCCCCCATCGTATGACAGTGACTTTGTAAGAAGTCACACAAAGCCTTCGGGTTCCCATGAGAGAACAAGCCAGGAAGAGGACCCACATCAAGAAGCAAGCTTGCTGGCATCTTGATGTTATAGTTGTAGGTTCTAAACCCATGAGAAACAAACAGCAGCTGTTAAGGCTGCCAAGGCGACTTCAGGTCAGGACAGACTTTAAAAACACACATTAGGCCCTACACATAACAAGTTGTGGACGTGAGGGTCATGGGTCATTTGCTTATAATACATGTTTAACAGCATAGGACGATGTGCTTAGAGATTAAGAGGCATCACCAAGACCATTGATATCGTGGGTTAAATGAATGTTTGAAGTATTTATTATAATTCAAATCGAGTCAGCATCAAATTTTCTCTATTAAACATTTGGGCTGGTTTTATAAATAGTCAACAGCACT
>LR753518.1:19438-80424 GCA_902729485.2 Mus minutoides | reverse complement strand
TTGGCTTGCTCAGCCTGCTCTCTTATAGAACCCAAGACTGCCAGCCCAGAGATGGTCCCACCCACAAGGGGCCCTTGATCACTAATTGAGAAAATGCCTCACAGCTAGATCTCATGGAGGCATTTCCCCAACTGAAACTCCTTTTTCTGTGATAATTCCAGCTGTGTCAAGTTGACACAAACCTAGCCAGTACACACTGGGAGGATGGATCAGCCAGCAAAGTGCTTTCCTTGTGAACACAAGAACCTGAGATCCACCCACAATGCCCACACACAAGGCTGGCACAGCGGTTCGCCCTCTTGTAGTCCCTGTGACACACGAGCCAGCCAGCCTAGCATAACTGTTCCTGAGGATGGCACCCAAGGTTCCCCTCTGGCCTCCACACACCTACTTAAAAGAAACAACATAAAAGTTCTCAGATGAGTTGAAATGATACCGTGGCAACTGTTGTCAAGGTAAGTTCATTTAGGGAGGAATAAATTTCTTGTGGAAATATCTATTTAATAATCAAATTTTCCTTTCTGTCACTGACAAAATTTTGCACCACATAAAACAAAGAGCCAGCTGGACACAAAGCAAGAATGTGGCAGGCATATTCATTAATCAGTCTTTTAAAACTTTTTTTTACATGATTTAAAGTTTAAGCAGACCAGAAACATAGATGCTCTGAGTTTTAACACTGTGTACCATGAATGTCCCCAGGGTTCTCTCATCGCTGGTTGTTCTAATTAAACTTCCCTTCGCATTCTGTTTTACACCATGCTAGTTGTTTTCACCACCAAACACCAGCAGAGCACGAGGACTGACAGCAAAAGTCATCTGCACAAGGACAGATGTCATGGTATTAGATGAGATTTTATACACTTATCTCTTCCATTCCTCACAAACCCAGGACAAAAGGTCTCCCATTTATGAGTGTTAGAAATCAGTCAATGAGATTTAGCAGCCAGGGACTGGGGATGAAGAAACGGCTCAGCAGTTAGCAGTGCCTGCTGCTCTTCTGCAGGCTCACAACACCTATTAACTCTAGCTCCACGATACCCAACACTTCTTCTTGCTCCTGCATGCACACACAAAAAGACACACAAACATACAGGCAGACAGACACACGCATACACCTCCACAGATGCACATGCTTGTTGGAGTCACATGAGTGCATGTGTGCGCATGCATACACACAATTAAAAATAAATCTAGAAATAGAGTTGATAGTGACTAACAAGGCCTCATCACTAAGAAAACACTTCAGAATGAGTTCAGCTAAGCCCACCAATGCTTCCTCTAAACAATGGACTTTCTCTGCAACTACTAGTCCTGGCTGAGCCCCCGCAACAGGCACAAAGGACACTGAAGATGGATAGCATCATTGATACTAAAACTGGATAAGGAGCATCCTAAATGCCCAGTGCTAGCACCAGACCTCACTCTGTATCTATAGATTAGGAATGCCAAGATCTAACTATAGTGCTGACAGGCAGACAGACGAATAGATTTTTTTAAAGTATGTCAGGTGATTCTAGAATTCTGAGATTAGCTTAAATGATAAATCGGATGCAAATTTAAAATAATACATTAAGTTTAAAAAATGAAAGCACTCATTCCAAAACAGTGATACATCAACTGAGTCTTTGTCTTATACTGACAGCATAGTGCTATAAATAATTTCTTATACTCTAAAACTATGACTATGTTTATCTGCATGTATTATAACAAAATAAAGCATTATATTAATTTATAATTCATCTAACCAGTTTTTGAAATCACACTCGATGAATCTGAAAAAGCTTTAAAAAAAAATTATATGTGAATTTCATTACTCTCAACAGAAACAAACAAAAGTTCTAGTAGTATCTTTGCCGTATGAGCAACTCCCGCAGTGTTTTTTCCTCCTCTGAGCCCACATGGCCCTGGCTCCTGAGGAATGGGAGAGTGGCTGGCTGCTCCTGAGGAATGGGAGAGTGGCTGGCTGCTCCTGAGGAATGGGAGAGTGGCTGGCTGCTCCTGAGGAATGGGAGAGTGGCTGGCTGCTGTAGGAAGAAGACAAGCAAGCACTACACTCTGGGACCGAGTCAGGGCGGTGGCTCACACCAGTCACCAACACTTGAGAGACTGGGGAATGCTGTGAGCTCACGGTGAACTACACACTGAGCGCCCGGCACACTGGGCTGGCTAGCATAAGATCATCATCAACACAAAACAAAACCTAAGTGCAACACTTAAATGAAACCACACTTCATAAAGAAGACTTCTTTCCTTTCTTCACAAGTGATGCATTGGCAATGATCCCCTCCTCACTCACCACAGCTATTCTGCGGGTACAAGAGATGCCCCTGAGGGAGGAAGGCTCCTGCAGGTAACCCACCCACAAGTGCCTTAAAGAGGAAGTGCAGGGCCGATGACAGCAAATACAAAAGAGGGGGTGGGGAGAAGTGGGTTTGTACTGATGTGCTCTGGGAAGGTTTCTGCATACGTAAACTGATTTCCGGGTAAAAAGTTTCTTTTACCAGTGAGAAGAGAGATAAAATTTAAAACAGCAAATGTTGATCATCCCTAAAGACTCTCGATAGATGGAAATTCATCCCACCACTCTCCACCGCTGAACATCCTTAAAACTGCACAGAATAAAACACGAGAAAAGAAAACTCAAGTGGATGGGATCACGCAGGTAAAGCAGAGAAAACAGGCAGGAGTCAGACAGTGATGGAAACCGCTGTGATGACAAAGCCCACATCTCCTCAGCACAGACACAGACCAGCTGTTAGCTGTCGTGGCTGCTGCTCTTTGTGTCCTTGAGACAAGAAAGACCTCACATTTCTAGCCCAAGCTGGCCTCAAATTACTGATAATCCTCCTGCCCCAGCCTCTTGAATTCTGGAATTAAAGACAAGATGGCCACCATTCCCAGGTACATGTTAGCCTTTAGTATTTAATTTTATCCAAGCATTTAGTTATGCTAGAGCTATGTGTGGCAGTGCTTGCCTGTTGTCTCAGCACTCAGAAAGCTGAGGCAGGAGGATTATGGGTTAGAGGTCAGTCTGGGATAGTCAGCACAGAAAGCTGGTAAATCAAGCAGCCTTCCCACTCATGCCATGAATGTAAGTTAGGAAGGGAAGGATAACAACAGGAAAACCAGCAAAGGCTGCAGAGTCACACAGAGCTCAGGCCCTTGCCCTGCCAGTGTTAACAAATCCACTATGTAAAAGTAATTTTATGGGGGTGGGAGGAAGTCTGCCTCATTCTAGAATAAAAGACACAGAAACCCAGTATTTTTATTAATGAGCTGTAATCCTAAACAGGGCAAGTTCTGAGCTATTCTAACCTACATCCCGGCCACGGGCCCTGAGCTATTCTAACCTACATCCCGGCCACGGGCCCTGAGCTATTCTAACCTACATCCCGGCCACGGGCCCTGAGCTATTCTAACCTACATCCTGGAACCTAGATCCCGGCCACGGGCCCTGAGCTATTCTAACCAACATCCCGGCCACGGGCCCTGAGCGATCTTCTCTTGGCCACATGCACATGGCCCATCCTGCCTCATGGGGACCTCCTTCTTCTACCTCCATGTTCCTCCTCGTGGTCCCTGAGACCCCCTACTCCATCTCAGGTCTCTCTCTCCTGGCCAGTCACAGGCTCCAGTCTTTTACTGTCCAATCAGATTACTGCAGAGCATTCTTCACAGCACACTGGTTGATACAATGCCCATGCCCAGACTGCAGCCTGATCTCACTCGGGGCCCAGAATTCAGCCTCTGAACACACAGAGCACAAGATCAACCCCACCATCACTATCCCAAACTGAGTTTTTAAGACAGTGTACTCTGTTTTAAAAGCATACAATGCATACAATCGTACAAACCAGTGCTGTTTACACTCAGGACATGTCCAGCCACACTGTCTGTAAACCTGGGCTGGGAGGCAGCAGAGTGGAGGAGGACCTGCTGTGTGGGCTCCATCTACAGTGTAAAAGGCCTGGGTTCTGCACTCAGAAAACTAATGGCACCAAATTTATTTGTTTAAAACAACAACAAAAATCTACCAAGTATGACCACTGTTTTGAAGAAAGTAACTAATGAACTTGTCTCTCGTTACATTAGAATAGTGGGAAAAACTCAGATGCCAAGTACTCATACCAGATAGGGAGGGAAGGAAGGAAGAAAGGAAGGAAGGAAGGAAGGAAGGAAGGAAGGAAGGAAGGAAGGAAGGACCAAGAGATCAGTTCTGTGTCCCTGAGAGATAGAAAGCCACTGCCATGCGGCCTTCAGAGGCCTCACCTGAGCGGTGCTGTGTGCAGGCACAGGAGTGGCGCACTGTGGCATCCTAGGCTGGCTCCCTGGCACCGAGAGGAGGGGTGAGCGACAACACACGGATCTAACGCAGGATCCCATGGGAACCAAGGGCAGGCCAATCTCCCAAGTCTGGCAGCTTGCTGATCAGCTGCTTGGATCACAGAGTCACAGAGCAAGCCTGAGACTTCTTAGTGAAAAGCTGGCAAGCCTCAGGGTAGAGCAAGCTGTCCCACTGTGCCTGCCACCCACCCCATCCATGGCCCTGCTTGCTCGGCTGCAGGCAGGGGACTGCCCGGATGCCGCTTTATAAGGAAGCCCACAGTCTCAGCTGTGTTAGCTCACACATCCAGGTCTGTTCTCAGAAGGAAGCCCAGGACACCACATGCTGGCCTCGCCTCTAGCTCTGAGCTCTGTGGCAGAAAGGACACCTACTGTGAGGGAGGAAAGGGCTTTTCTTGAGCAACCCCATCCCACACTGCTGCAGAGTTAGCTACAAAGTCTTCCAAGTCTACCAATTTGTCACTGAACAAAGCTGAGATTGTGCAGTGAAACCCCAGCCAACGGAGTCTCCGAACAGAAAGATGTTTCCTACAGCGCACCGAGTGAAAGGCATCCGACGGCTTGATGTTACTTTCTCTTCAGAACCAGACCTTGTATGATATCCATAATTACATATAAACCTTCGTCTTGAACAATTAAGTTCTACAGCTAAACAATCTATTCATTCTCTGCATACATTTAACATGAATCACTACAGAGAACGGGAGGATTAAATTGCCAGCTACACAGGCTCACTAGAATGGCTACCGGCAGCAGCCCAGTGAGGACAACTGCTTGTGGCTAATTAGAAGAGATTCCACAGACAGAGGATGTGAAGGCTGGAAGGACTTACTTGCTACTCCTGATGCCAGTCCATACAGCAGTCCTCCCCCATCCGACTGCTGAGGGAAGACATGGGTTCCGGGCGGAGGTGGCTTTTCTTGTCTGATAAAGTTATACAATAAGGTTTTCACAAGTTTGCTGGTGTAGGGAAGACTACATAGAAAGAGGGGGAAAAAAAAGAAAAGAAAAGAAAAATCAAACTCCTGTTCACAGTCACCTAATTCTGCATAACACCACAGAAAACGCCTGTCCCTAGGACTACCTCAGAGAGAGCGTCAGCATCTCACAGCCCGACTCAAGCCTTGACCCTGGTGCTGTCTCCACACCAGCAGGCACGGATCAAACCATTAAGGCGTAAGCATCTGTTTGTTGGCAACTTACATAAAATTGTACGTAATTATAAATTTAGTGGCTAATGCAGTACTGAAGGAAGGTTGTTACATAGAAATCAGCAGAGAAATTCTCGAACTAAATAACATGTTGTAAGCACAAAACTCCAGTTATTCAATTTTTGGTGACAAGGTAATTTCTATACTCTCTGGTCCACTTGTAGATTTTTGCATGTATTATTGATGACCATGGCTTTTACGACAAACCACAAGAACTAGAAAAAGAATATTCTGCTTAAGTATTTGTCATTATAAAGACACTATAAAAACCAAAGACTAACAAAGTAAGACTTCAAACGCCCTCCCCACCTATGGAAAATACAACCTTTATACTTCTAGCACTCTAACAAATACAGTTCTAGTCAAAACTTAGCAGGCCAACCATCACCTGCAGCCAGGTTACCCCACACTGTTAGGGTTTAGAGAGGAGTCTCCAAAGCCCAGGCCTCCCCTTCTTGTCAGTGACTTTCAAATGTCACCGGCGCAGGCTCCAGTTATGGCTTGTCTCCTTTACAATTCACACCGGAGTTCAATCCTCATTACGAGGCAGGAAGATGGTGGAAATGAAAACTCACTATGGTGTTTGGCAGTGGAGCCTGGCAGTTAGGTCAGAAGGTAAGTCTGGAGCTCCTAAGAGCAATCCCAGTAACTTTTCAATAAGACAGAGCCACAGACTGGCTTGCCTCCTGCTGCACAAGGCCCAGTGATACCTTGGGATTCTTCCAGTAAGAAGAAGGTCACCAGATGCAGTCTTAACATTGGGCATTGGGGTATCTTTTCTGTGTGACTTACCCAAAGGGCTCTATGGAAGCCTGTGAACATGCTGTAGTGTAACCATGGTAATGAGGCAGGCACAGTGAAGACAGTGCTATGGACAATATCCTTCACTCACAGCAACTGACAAGCATCCTACCCACAGCCGCATCCCTAGAACTTACAGATAGCTTTAACAAAAACTAACTTATTCTAAAGACTTGATTGATTTAAAGCTTTTTGAAAATTATGTCAACAGAAGGTAGGGTGTTGTGTTTACTCAAAGTGTTTTTATCCACATTCCCATAAGTGTCTGCTACAGAGGAAGCTCAACATGTAGGTAGCATACAAAAAAATAAGTAGATGCTCATTAAATCAAAACAGTGAAGGGGCCACTGGCAGGCTCAACAAAAGATGACCAGTCACAGACCAACAGAAGTCAGCCCTTCAAATTCACAAAGAACACAGTCTCAGATTCTGCATCAACTACTTCAACCTATCACAAATTAAAAATACTCAGAAAAAAATCTTATCAAAATCTTATACAAAAGTACTGGCTAGTTTTGTGTCAACTTGACACAGCTGGAGTTACCACAGAGAAAGGAGCTTCAGGTGAGGAAGTGCCTCCATGAGATCCAGCTGTAAGGCATTTTCTCAATTAGTGAGCAAGGGGGGAGGGCCCCTTGTGGGTGGGACCATCTCTGGGCTGGTAGTCTTGGTTCTATAAGAGAGCAGGCTGAGCAAACCAGGGGAAGCAAGCCAGTAAGGAACATCCCTCCATGGCTTCTGCATCAGCTCCTGCTTCCTGACCTGCTTGAGTTCCAGTCCTGACTTCCTTGGTGATGAACAGCAGTATGGAAGTGTAAGCTGAATAAACCCTTTCCTCCCCAACTTGCTTCTTGGTCATGATGTTTGTGTAGGAATAGAAACCCTGACTAAGACAACTTTACTCCTCATTATTTTCCAAACGATTCAGTATATCAGTTATTTACAAAGCATTCGAATTGTGTTAGGAACTATATGTCATCTAGACAGGATTTAAAGCATACAGGAGGATGTGCCTGGGTTACATACAGGATGTTTTAGGGACTTGCGAATTTTTGTATCCTAGCCAGTTGCCTGCACTGTCTAGGAACAACTAGATTGCAAGGAGCTGGACAAAAAGGAAGACTTGGGTGCAGTTGGAATATACGGAGAGGACTTGACAGGGGAGGAGGAAGAAGGAGGAGAAGACAGCAGCCTACTGCATAAAGCAACCATTGCAGGCACCAATGAACTAGGGGATGAGGCAGAGCACAGAGGGAACAGGAACCAGAATGTGGCCTCATCTTGTGTTGGAGATGAAGTAACAACAGAACAGGAAGGGATGTCAGGTTGGTAAAATGACAACACCCACAAGAAGAAATAACAATTAAAAATCACAGTGATTGCTCCTTACGAAGGACAACGTTAAAACAGAACATACCATGGGCCTTGCATCAGGTACTTGTGACTGATGCTCTGTCGCAGAACCTCCTTGTGGAAGAGCTGGCAGGAAAGGAAGACAACCATTGCTGAGATGGCCTCCACTGATATCTCATATGTAATATCCCTGAAGACATGGGGGAAACAGAGTCATGATCAGTCTGGAAGATTAAACACTGCTCTTTCCACATAGACCATATATTTAAGCAGTCAAATCTACATATTCAAATATTTCAGGTTATTTAAAAAAATGCTTAAGATAAAAATTAAGTCAAGCCAAAATATTAAACCCCTTTCCAGTCATTAGCTCTTCTGTTTGGACCTGGCATCCCACTGCTCTCCTACTCTGCAGTTCCCTCCCGTGTCTATTAGTCTAGTGCTGTATGGTAGGAAGAGCAGCAGCCTTCTGCTCTCAAGATCCGCTCTAACCCCTGTGCTTGTCCCTGCTCACTAACAACAGCGACCGATATGCAGGAGGAAAGGCAGAGGGAAGACCATGTCTCTGAATCAGAACAGTGTATACGTTTCATCTCTAATGTGCGACACCTCAGGCCAACTGTGCATGATTGGCAAGACATCATCAATAATCATGTGACCCAAGGGTTGTGGGGTAGAAACAAGAGGATCTCAGCAACTCTGGCAAGCCAGCTATCCAAATGACTAAGCCCTGAGTTTGATGAGAATCCCAGTCTCAAAGGAATAAGGTAAAGGGTGATGAAAAGACTTCAATGTCCTCTCACTTCATGGTTGTGCATCCCACACACATGTGCACATTCATGCATGCAACAGACACATACATACACAGAGAAACACAGACACACACACACAGAGACACACACAGACACACACTCTCACACACACATACACACGCATACACCCAGGTGCATATCCATGCATGCAACACACGCGTGTGCTCGCACACACAGATACACATACAGCCATACAGGCACAGACAGACAGACAGACACACACACACACACACACACATACACAAATAAGATAGTATATTTTTCATTGCTGTTACAGGGACCCTGAGTCCATTTCTCCAAACCTACACTGAGTGGCTTCCAACTGCCTGTAGTCCCAGCCCCGTGGGACCCAATGTTCTTTGCTGGCCTACAGCACTGCGCCCTTGGACACATCCACAAATATTCACAATTTTTGGAAAGTTAAAAATAATTTTAAAAGAACTGCAAAAGTAAACATATACACACAAGAAATTGGCAGGAAATAAATAGGTCAATCAGTCCTCTGAACGCAGAGTTCTCAGAGGAAATATAAATCCTGATAAAAAATTTTAAGTGTTGGTTATTTCTAACCAGCCAGCAAACACACGTGAATTAAACCTACTTTGAGATTCCCTCTTACCCCACTCACAATGGCCAACATCAGGAAAACTAAAGTCAGCAGACTCTGCCGTGGGACATGAGTGGCAGCTTCTTGGGAATCTAGAGACAACTATTATGACCCAGTTCCACCCTCCTGGACATATCCCAAGAGCTCTAGATCCCGCCATGGTCAGATGGGCTCTTCTCAGTTTAACAGGAAAATGGAATCAACCTAGCTGTTCATCAACAGAGGAGAGATTATGACAATTTGGTACATATTTATTCACTCAAATCATTTTTTATCAATCTGAAATTTTTCATGGTAAAGTTTTCAATTAAAGTCCAAAGTAAATTTCAAGTCAAAGGAAATTTTCAAGTAAAGTTCAAAGAAAAGTAGGTAACATCTACTAAATGGAAGTTTGTTGTATATTTAAAGACAACTGGCTCTCAACCAGGCAAGTTTAAACTTAACCAGATGTGTTAAGGAGCTATCACTGGTAGAAATGCATTTTAGAAACATAACATACTGAGGCAAAAACTCTACCTGGCCAACTCAGCAAAACTCTGTCTTAAAAGTTAGGGGAAGGGGACATGCCAGTGACACAGGTCAGTGATGGAGCATTTGCCCAGCATGCAAGAAACTGTAGGTCCAATCCCTAGTACCACAACACACACACACACACACACACACACACACACACACACTGGGAATAGCTCAGTGATTACGTAATTACTGCTATAAATTATATTCTGTTTATCCCTCCTTCTCTCTCCGTCCCCTCCCCTCCCCTCCCTCCCTCCCTTCCTTCCTTTTCGAGGGTTTCTCTGTGTAGCCCTGGCTGTCCTGAAAATTCACTCTGAAGACCAGGCTGGCCTTAACCTCAGAGATCTGCCTGACTCTGCCTCCCGAATGCTGGGATTACAGGTGTGCACCACCACTGCCCAGCTATTCCTTGAACTGAATGAAGAATAAACTGGACACTTACAACTCACTAATGATGACACAGGTGACCAGATAGGATTCTACTCACAATAATCATTAATTAAACTACCCAAGTCTGTCTGGAATGCATATTTACTAGTTGGTCTTGTGAGCACAGAGGCAAAGAGCTAAGTGAGGCCTCCATCAACAGTGAGCAAGGAAGTAAGGCCCCAGTCCAACAACCCTGGGGCAAGTATACCCTGTCCGCACCCAGAATGAGGGATTTAGACAGCAAGCGCTTCCCCACCTGAAGCTTCAGATATCCCAGCCCTGACCTGACCACAATATCTTAAGTCAGAAGTAACAGATCAAGCTATACTCAGACATCTGACAAAATAAAAATTATCAGGTAATATTGATTGTTTAAACAGCTGACAATTAGGTCATTCAAAAAAGTTGTCGGGCTTTCTTTTTTTTAACACTGGGGTTCATTATGTAACCTAGGTCAACCCCAAACTCACTATGTATCCCAGGTTGTTCTCAAATTCACAGTAATCCTCCTGCCTCAACCCCTCAAGTACTGAGACTACAGGCATACACACTGCTCAAATAGGAGCATTCTTACACAGCAACAGAGACATGATACACAGACAGGGTCATTTACTAAGGTAGCTGCAGTCTGCCTAGTCTGGATATGAACTTTGGAGAAACTGGCTTGATAAATGCATCGGGTGCATAAATACACTGAGCAACTTCTAAAGCCACAGATTAGATGTTCTTCTCACAGCACTAGTAAGTCAAAACACTGTTCCAAAAGGAAAGGGATGAGGGGAAAAAGCAAAAACAAACAGAAAACATACTTCTGACGTTCACTCCTGCACATAAGCAAGGACACTGTTTGCGCAGGGCAACCTGGCTCCCACTGACAGCTACTGGGCCTTCTCCTGCTGCTGGAGGGGCCATGAGAAAAGGATGCTGCCCTAACAGTTGGAAAGACCACCCCAGTACCAGCACCAGCTGCCTTCACCATGCCACAGATGCCTTGAGACAACTCTGTCCACGACTGCAGCCGAGTGCGCTGGCTGCTGGGTGCCCTGCCAGCCGGGGCTATCTCAGACTGTAAGATGTGCAATCCCCAGGCTGACAACCATTTCTCCCAGTAGAAGAGGAGCACTTCCCTGATGGAGGGAGGCTTGGATGTCTGCAGGGCTGCACAGCAAGCTGCAGAGAATCTGTTAGAGAACAGGCTCAGAGCCACTTCCTCATGCCATCTCCCCTGCTGTTACATCAGGACCACACATCCTCTGGAGCTGTTCTTCCTCACCCACTTCTGGACAGCAGGCTACCCTAGTAGCCACAGGAATGACACAGGACAGGGGCATCACTGCGGACAATAGCAGCAACCTCACACTGGAAAACTAGACTGAAGCTTGGCACTAGACTTGACAGCTAAACACCACACAGGTGAGTGGAATCCCAACAGGCCTGGCACTGGGAGCCAATATTGCCCAAGGCAGTCCCTACTAACCCCCGGGGTTCCAGGGCCAAAGCATCCACCAGCTTCTTGACAATGGAAGAGGTTGAGTAGCCTCAGGAGTCCCCTAACAGCTGGCACCTTGTTACCCATAAGCCAGCACTGCTCTCTCACACAACCCACTTACTACCCACACCCAGGTCCCTAGTCCTGGCTTCCCAGCACACAAAGCATAGGTTCCAGACAGCTACTGAAGAAGCTGCAGAGGCCCATGGCAACTGCTCTAAAGCTTAAGACACAGGCTGGCCTCAGGCCTGATCTACCTGCAAATGTCCAATTAAGTCCCTAATGTGAGGCAGAGGTGCCTATACCTGAGCTGTCCCTGCATAGGCCATGCCCAGCCCCTGAACAGCCCTTAATGGGCCCTGGTTCCCCTTTGAATGCCATCCCAACAGAAGACAAACTGTCAACACAGGCTGCAGTGAACAATTCCAAATTCCCTGCAGCCAGGGCAAGCAGGGAAGTGGGTGCAGAGACAAGAGTGCAGAGGGGGGAAGAGAACCTGAGGGCCCTACTCAGCACAGGAATTCCAGAAAGCTGTCAAGCATCAGGGCACAGGGCCTCAGATCGCAGCATGACAGCTTTAATACTGGTTTCTGCCAGAAGCCAAGGCCCTGATTCCAGGACTTGTAAGGCTAAGGGTCTCTATACACAAGACTGGCTTGGGGTTGTAAACTGGCAGGAACCTAAGCTTTGTGTGCTGGGAAGCCAGGACTAGGGACCTGGATGTGGGTAGTAAGTGGGTTGTGTGAGAGAGCAGTGCTGGCTTATGGGTAACAAGGTGCCAGCTGTTAGGGTACTCCTAAGGCTACTCACTAGAGGGTGCCACTTGCCTCTGCTTCCCTCCGCCCGCTACTGCCACCTGCTGTTGTCACACAGGGAAGGAAAGGAACGGAGGGTGCTGGAGACCAGCATCTGAAAAGCTTGCCTGCCCATACCCCACCTGGGCAGGGCAGAAGAACCTGTAGGTAGCTCAGAACTCATGAGGGGAAGGCAAAGCACCACTCCAAATTTGATACCAGCTTGGTCTTCACAGAAAGTTCCAGGCTATACAGGGCTATAGCAGGATACTCTTCTTTAAAAGAAGCAAGCAAGAAAGAAAAGTTTAAAAAAAAAGACTTATTTCCAAGCTCATGTATTGGTACAGAGCAAAAGAAAAACTTAATGCCAACAGTGAAATCTATAGCCCTTGAATTCTCTATGCAACCCAAAATAGCCTCCAGCTCATAATCCTGCCTCAGCCCTCCCCCTCCCCCACTCTGAAGGGAATTATAGGCTTGCCACCACTCCCCACTATGAAAATACTTACACCAGTGGCTACCCACCTCACTTAGAAAACAGTCCCGAGCCCACCCTCCAAGACTCCAGGATTTCTAACAGCATCCTAGTTTCCTTCCCACTGCACCCCTGCCCTTGCCCCTTCAGCTCCAGTTTGACAGGCCTACTCGGAAACCTTAGCATGTGCCCAGCTCAGGGTTTTGCATCTGCTGTTGCCTGCTTACCAGGCTCTCCCATCCGCTGGAGAGCAGCAGCTCCTCTGAGGCAACAGAGGTTTCCATTTAGAACAGGGCGTATGAGAAACGCTCTCACGTGCTAGGCTCCTAAACCCCACATTACTTGTTCTGCACTGAGGCTTACATCCTGGTCATCACATAGCCACTCTTATCTTCAGCCCCGCCCTGCTGCCTATGTCCCATTACCATTGTGCCCTACATACAAAATGAGATGACAGGAGGCAATCATGGATTTGCCCTAGTCTGCTCAATTACAGAGAAAAATTAGTATGTGTTACCAAAACAAACGTCTACTGGTGGACAAAAGAAAAAAAAAAACAAAACCTCAAATTCTCAGCTTCCAAATACTATTTCATAATCCAGCACTCTATAAAAATTCACTAGACTCCGAGGAGATAGTAACAGAACTAGTAGCAACAGCAAAAATAATTATTCCACAAAGCAAGGCCAAGACAAGGCACCAACGCTCTCATTTCATCCCTGACAATGGCACTCAGTATAGAGTTAGTTACCATGTCCCCCACACCTCTCACAGCTGGGAGGACCCTCCAGGGTCATTAATGAACAAAAGCTCACTGATGGCCCCAAAGCTATAACTTTGCCACCACTCAAAAACAAGCTGACCACATATTGGCTCTTTATGGCGAATCACAGATCGCTATGCTACAATGTCTTAAAAGCTGCAGGCTAACTGGATATGATAAAAGTGAGCTAGTTTAGGATTTTCTTTTCTTTCCCAGTTACTTTACTGGGTAGTTAAAGATAAAACAGGATAGTGGTCTGCACAAGACAGCAAGAGTTATTAGCACTAAGCCCAACTTACACTCTCAGGTACTTCACCTGGGGAATTACCTAGCGGGCCATTCACACCACCTGCTAACGGTGAAAGATGACACTCCACCTCAACAGAATACCTGGCAGTTCCAACAACTATCAGGTGAGGGTAGAGAAAAATACTGTATTTCCACTTTCCACTGTCTTCAGGAAAAAACCAAGCAAACAAACACCCTGCCCAGCCCCGGCTGAGAGCCTTCCAGGCAGTGAAGAGGGAATTCATATTCAACCTTCCATTTACAGTTTAGGATCACAGTGTCCTCTCTCTCTCCTCTCTCTCTTTCTCTGTGAGGAGAAAATAACTGTGACAACAATTGTGAGACAACTTCCTAGAGGCCCCAATTCCTGATACAATATAAAGTCTGGCATGGCGGCACAGGCCTGTAAACCCTCTAGGAGAGAAGAGGAAGGGAGAAGTGTGAATTCTTGCATCTGCTGTTGCCTGCTTACCAGGCTCTCTGTGTAGCCTGGGCTACACAGTGAGTTCAAAGCCAGCCTATACCCCATACCAAGAGTCTGTCTTTAAAAGAAATGACGACCTCGGATAATGGCGACAGCCAAAGGTGAGTAACTTGCTTTCGGACCCGCTAGGGAACCCCAACCCTCCTTCGGAGAGCTAGCAGGTTTGACGCAGACATGCAGCCCTGGGGTTGGATTGCAGCCCTTCTGACAAAGTGCCCAATCGATCGGCTTCCCCAAGAAGGCACGAGATGTGAGACGTGCTAAGATGTGCGTTAGTTAAACTCTTAAGCACCCAGAGCCTACCTAAATACCCAAAAAAAGGACCCAGGACGGGAAGGAAAGTAGCAGAGCGGGAAAGTATTCTGGAGGAGAAATGGCCAGAAACTAACCAAGTGCTAGAAACCTGGTAATAAGCAGATAAACAACCAGGAAAATCTAGCAGAGTTTTTGTTTATTCTGGTAAAGTTAATATGCAATAATCTCCTTTGCTGCAAGTTTCGCAGTTTAAACTGTGAAAACAGGCCCAAAACTTTTTGATCAGGTGCTGCTTTGCAATCCCTGGAATTTGGGATTATGGGTGTGGGCTAGTGACACCCATATTCTATGGGTGTGGAGAGTGCAAAGTTACTTTATCCACTTTTTATTTGAAGGATTTATTGTTACATTTGTCCTTGCATGGTAAGAGCCTTTTTATACTAACAAAACACTGTCTTGGAACAACACAAGTTTCTAGATTAATAAGGAAGCAGATCATGTGGGTATTCCAACACATTCTTTCCCACCTATGAAAACCACCCTGAAGTTTATAGGTAATATAGCTCCATAAAATTGGGATTTAGGGCCAGACTTTTTCTGAGATCACCCACCGTGCCAGAAGTTCTAAACGTGTAAAAATCTTAGACTCTAACCTCTTCCTCCCCCACATCTGATGTGGTCCTGTGCTGACAAGGGTCCGAAGGAGGTGTTCATATCTATACTTTAATTTTGAATGGCTGTAACTACTCTGTAGGTTCTGGGAACTGGACATGGGTCCTCTGTAAACAGTGAGTGTTCTTAATTGCTGAGCAATCTCTCTGGCTTCTATTTTACTTTGTTGGTTGTGTATCTGTGGTTGTGTGCACTTGAGTACAGATACACAGAAGCCAGGGCCTGCCTTGAAGCTGGAGTACATGTGAGTCTGAACTGAATTTGGATCTTAGACAGGTGCCTTTATTCTATAAATAAAGTCTTCCATATTAAATCAGAAAAAAAAAAGACTAACAATCCTGATACAAATGTGACTAACTGAATCTATAGACTGACTGACTTGCCACCTCATCTCTACTTGCCTTCAATTTATACATATACAGTCACATTTAGGCCTTTTTTAATTTTACTAGTCATGTTTTTTAGTTAATAATACTTAAGTTGTGAACATATTTGTTAAGTTTAATCCAATGTGTTTCATGTTTTATTTTTAATGCCATTTTAATTTTTATTTATCATTTGAGAGCTGCTATTATATGATTTCTGTGTAATGACTTTGTCATTGAGAGCATGAATTCTCAAACAAGTTACCATAAACAAGCACTCCTTCTTTACAACTACAGGGGCTGAGCACTCCAAGGTCAAGATGCCAAGCAATGTAGTTGCAGGTCAGGAGCTTTCTTCCTGGCCTGTGAGCAGTGCCCTCTTGCTGCAGCCGTGAAAGGCAGACAGTGGTGAGGAGAGATAGCTATGGCTCTTGTCGCTCCTGTGAGATGGCCTCCCAAAAGCCCGAGCCCTAGGACCACCACACTGAGCAGTAGACTTCAACTGGGGGTAATACAGGCATTTGCTTCATAAGCTACAGCGTCTGAAAAGCCAGCATGGTGGCTCTGGCCTGCAGTTTCAAAATTTGGGAGGATGAGAAATTCGAAGCCAGCCTTGGCTACATGAGACTGTCCTTGAAAAAGCATACCAAGATGGCTTAAGAGCTGACTCCACAGGTAAGAGCACACACACTACTTGATTTCCAGCACCCTTGCTGGGTGGCTCACAACTGCCTGCGACTCCAGCTCCAGGGAATCTTACATCTTTGATCCCTTTGGGCATCCATAATCATGTGCACATACACATATTTTGAAAATAAACATTTTTAAAAGTTTTGGCCGGGCGTGGTGGCGCATGCCTTTAATCCCAGCACTCAGGAGGCAGAGGCAGGTGGATTTCTAAGTTCGAGGCCAGCCTGGTCTACAGAGTGAGTTCCAGAACAGCCAGGGCCACACAGAGAAACCTTGTCTCGGAAAAAAAAAAAAAAAAAAAAAGTTTTGTAAAGATAAATCGTTTTAACACCATAACAAAACATCAATACAACATGAGAGATGGTTTAAGCAGTGTGTCTACTCTCATTTCATCCAGGAATGTTCTAGTTACCATTCTGTCACTTCATTGTAAGCAATCAGAAGCTGCACACCACTGGTCCTGGAGGTTTAAAACGCCATGTCCATTAGGGACCACTAATACCCTACTTAGCTGGGATGCATTTGAGCCATGACAATGACCAGCACGGCAGGAGATCCCTAGAGGTGTGTAAGTGCTGCTCATATCCGGTGGGAACAACCTGGATTTAAGGCTCACTCGACAGGAGGGAAACGATGCCTGGAAGCACAGCAGCTGCCTGAGACGAGCGAGAGAGAACTTTACTAAACCAGCGTAGCCTAACTGTGCTCTAAAATTTACCCTGATGCCCACAGATAATCCTAGCTCTCACCCCTCACCAAAGAAGTTTCTCTCTGCAGCAGACTGACACCACAACAGAAAGCCATATCTGCCCAAAATAAAGAGAACCACTCATCGCCACCACAATAGATACATCATACCTGCACCTAAGGCTCAGAACACATCACAGAAGAGGTGGCAGGGAGATTGAAAGAGCCAGAGGATGAGGAAATCTGCTGTATGATGTCAATCCTAAATATGAGAGGGAAGCGACATCCATGACACCTCAACAACATGGCTGCCTAAGCAAGACCTGAAAACTCACATCAACAAACATGCTAACAAGGAAGAGGACAATCCCAGGGGCCTCAGCCAGACAGAGAACTACAGGCAACTAAGGACTGGAAAAGAAGAGAGGGAGAACTCACTCTTCCCAAGGATGCACCCACTAATTGGTCACCTAACACCAATTCTAACACACAGACCCATTTTATAAAATAAGCATAAGATCAAAGGCAGAGCTTTGTGAGTTCAAGAACAACCTGATCTACAGAGTGGGTTCCAGGACAGTCAAGAGAAAAAAAATGAACATTACCAAAACAAAGTTATGTTCTTAGTAAAATTAAAGTAATAACAAAAAGACAATAGGCAAATCAATAAAAAAATACTATAAATTCACATCAGAAATGCCTAGTTTTTCTAATAAATAAATATGGTCATGTAATTTTCTGACCGAGAAAGGAGGTAGAAAAGTTGCACCTTCATCCACAGACTCTGGAGTGTGAAATGGCATGCCCAGAGTCCCCATGCTCTAGCAACCCCACTCCTAGGTGATGTACCTAAGAGAACTGAAAACATATACCAAAACAAAATATTACACGTAAATTCTCATAGCATTACACATAATGGCAAAAGATAACAAAAACACAAAGTCTATTAACTGTTGAATACAAGTTCAAAATGTGGCATATAGATGCAATAGAATACTTTTCACACTCCCCAACCTCCACTGGAGAAAATAAAGTCCCAGTACATATGACAATAGATGAAACTGAGGAGACCATACAGGGGAAAGTCAGTCCAGAGGGACCCAGCACAGGCAAACTCACAGCAGGAGAAAGCAGACTGTTGGCCATGAGGAGAAAGAGGGGACTCTTGGGGACAAGTGGGGATGTGACAGACAACGCTCTGTTGCTGCAGAATCATGGGGAATACACGCAAAACCACTGAGTTGTGTCCTTTGAAAATAGGAGGAGGCCTTTAATCCCAGCACTTGAGAGGCAGAGGCAGGCAGATTTCTGAGTTTGAGGCCAGCCTGGTCTACAAAGTGAGTTCCAGGACAGCCAGGGCTATACAGAGAAACACTATCTCGACCCCCCCCCCAAAAGGAAAGAAAATAGGAGGAATAGTAGGCATTGGATTTATTTGTCTTTATTTGAAAATGAAAACAGAAAGACCTCTAAACACTGAGATACAAAGACTCCTCGGTTAGACTGAAAATCAGAGCAAGATTCAGAATAATATGTAGAACTTTTCAACCCTGGTGCAAAAATAGGGTGAAATGTGAATCTGTAGTCAGAGGAGCAAGGCTTTTCCTTCTGGGTTCATTAGCTTTGCCATTAGCCAACACCAACACTCATTTCACGATGGCTTTTGTCCTTGTCCAAGTGTCCCCCTGTGCCCCAGCATTGCAGCACAAGGTCACAGCTTCTGTCATTTATTCACATGAAGCCATGCTCCTAACTGCTCCTATACATTAAAATTTCCAAGAAGGTACAAAGAAACTAAAAGCCAAGAGTCAGTTATGGAAGCAAAGAGGAAGGCTGGAAAGATGAGAGGGGTTGGTGCCAATGCACTCTCATGAATGAGGCTCTGCTCATATCAAAGTATCAACCTATAAAAAATCAGATTATCCTAGCCTAACCACACTGACTTCAGCCTATTAGAATCCGAGCACACATGAAATGAGACCATACAAAGAGTGCACCCGTGTTGTAAGAACTATCCACCCCAAACCAGGAAAGCTAGCTTTTTTCCTCAGCTCCTTATTAGCTCTGCTCACTTCAACACGGAGTCTACGGATCTTTGTTTTCCTTGTAAATAAAGGCAGTGGGTGAGCTCTGATGTCATTTCCTTCTCTAACTTCTGATAACGCCAAGAAGGAAAAAAAAAAAAGAAACTTGAGATAATGTTAATTTCTATAATAACCAAATTTAAAATATTAATTGAACTATCTTAAACGCCAAGTCATCGGGGAAATGAGTCTGAAGAGGCCAATACTTGAGAGAAACCAAAATTCTACCGTGCTCAGTGGAGTAATTTTTTTTAAAAAATGAACAGTGTTTTCAGCCAACAGATCTTTCTTGTTTTGAAGTCCTTGTATAATCTTCAGAAGATTTATTTTCATTACACAACTGCTAAACCAAAGTCAACTTTAGAGAGCTGAAGCATGGCTTTGGCTGCCACAGTATCCCCAAAACTTTCCAGCATCTGGGCTAAAATGTCCTAGAACAGACTACTGCTGGAGCAAGTTAACACTTCATGTGAATAAATGACAGAAGCCGTGACCTTGTGCTGCAATGCTGGGGCACAGGGGGACACTTGGACAAGGACAAAAGCCATCGTGAAATGAGTGTTGGTGTTGGCTAATGGCAAAGCTAATGAACCCAGAAGGAAAAGCCATGCTCCTCTGACTGACTCCTGAGCAGGAACCTGGCAGCACCGTACATGAAACATAAGTTTAATAAAAACAACTGACAAGTTCAAACGATTAGGATGAAAATTTAGAAATAGCTATTTGAGCCAACAGAGATATTCTAAAGGGAGAGAATTATTATATATTTCAGATGCTGTCATAGGAGTGATGGCTAGTTTTAAAATTGAAATTAGAGGTGTGGCTGTAATACTTTGTGCCAGGGACTAAATTCAAGGTCATCTTATTATTAAGTATATACTCTACCACTGAGCGAAGCCTCAGCACATACAGGACCACCAGCTGGAGAGATGGCTCAGCAATTAAGAGCACTGACTGAGCCAGGCGTGGTGGCGCACGCCTTTATTCCCAGCACTTGGGAGGCAGGGAGGCAGAGAGGCAGGCGGATTTCTGAGTTTGAGGCCAGCCTGGTCTACAAAGTGAGCCAGGGCTACACAGAGAAACCCTGTCTCAGAGGAAAAAAAAAAAAAAAAAAAGCACTGACTGTTCTTCTGAAGGACCTGAGTTCAAATCCCAGCAACCACACAGTGCCTCACAATCATCCGTGATGAGATCTGACGCCCTCTTCTGGTGTGTCTGAAGACAGCTACAGTGTACTTACATAATGCATAAATAAATCTTTAAAAAAAAATTTTTTTAAATGCCTATTGTAACCTCTTTTTTTTTTTTTTTTTTTTTTGGTTTTTCGAGACAGGGTTTCTCTATATAGCCCTGGCTGTCCTGGAACTCACTTTGTAGACCAGGCTGGCCTCAAACTCAGAAATCCGCCTGCCTCTGCCTCCCAAGTGCTGGGATCAAAGGTGTGCGCCACCACGCCCGGCCTATTGTGACCTCTTGATACACAATTCTATCTTGGTATATGAAAATTCTATAACATTTAGTTCAATGCTTGCTTATGATGTCTTAACTTCCTAATTCATCCAGAAAGCTGTGCTAGATTTTAATTTGCAGCACTTACAATGTAAATGCTGATTTGCTGTAGCGAGCTCTTGCTTTCCACTGAGCTGGCTTTGGAGAAGCCTTGGTGAATAAACATGTAGAGCTGAAGAAAGACGTTATCCCAGAGTTATAAAAGCCCTTCAACCCCAGCCATGAGCATCTGTGTGCCTTCGCTCTCATTGACAACTAAGGAAACCACTTACAAGCCAAGTATGGTAGCACATGCCTTCAAGCCCAGCAAGGAAAGGCAGAAGCAGGTGGACCTCTCTTGAGTTCAGGACTAGCCTGGTCTACACAACAGTTCCAGGCCAGCCAGGGCTACACTGTAAGACCCTGTCTCAAATACAAAGAATGGCTGACTGGCAGAGAATAAACCTCTTCAGTATTCAGATATTTCACAACACACTACTGAAAGACTACGGTCTGAATGAATGTGCACTTATAACTATTATATTTCAGAAAGCATGTTAATATAAAGAATTCACAGTTCAGACAGTTTCAAACCTCCTTAATTCCTCCAAAGTGGAACCAAGAGGAGAAGCCCTAGACTTCCTAGCTGTGTTCTGGTCCAGACTCTGAAACACAGCTCGAGTTCAGTCTTCTAACATTTTGTGTCTTTCTAACAACACAGTGTTTCCTGTCTTAATCTTCCAGACTTGCTGTAATCAATCTAACATGTCTTTGATTCCACAAGGACATAGTCAGTCCTGAGAGGGCCCTATTCAGATCCTTTTGTCTTCCTCAAAGGCCTCAAAGTGGGGATTCCCTAGGCAAGTCTTGAACTTGAGATCCTCTTGAATAATTGGGATTAGCGACTGGACCTGGGCCTAGCCTGATCCTGTTTTTAATAAAGAATCATTTAAAAGTTTGTACAAACCAGGCATTACAGTATACACCTGTAATCCTATCACCCTGGGTTGAGGGCAAGAAATGCAGAAGTTTAAGGTCATCCTTAGCCACACAGCAAGTTCAAGCTAGCTTAAGACAAGCAAGAGCTGTGTGGGAGGATAGGGACACAAACACACACACATATGCGCAATATGGGTACACACATACATAATGTATGTAAGTATGTTATTCTTAGTAATCATTTTGCTCTCAATTTTAATAGGCTATTTCATATAGTCTCATAAGAAAGATTTAGGTTAGTTTGAAATTACATGACTACTAAAATTAGACTTCTAATGATTCTCCTGCTAATTCAACACAGGTAAGCAGGAGCGACAGCATAGCACTCCAGCCAGACTGCCGGTGCTCAGGAGCTGAGAGGGCTTCCGTTTCCATGCTAACTCCACCTTCAGTTACAGGCTGGTCTGGAATGCTGCAGAGCAGTTGGGGTAGAAGAAACACTTACAGAGTAGCTGCTTTCACATGGAAACTGTAACCAAGACAAACCTTCTTGTAAGATGGACTTCCAAGGACAGTAAATCATAAGAAATTGTTTCAGCAGCTGCTTCTAGCTGAGCATACATAACACAAGACATCTGGCTGCCTGTGCATTTTCAGTTCATTTAAAAAGTATAAACACATTTAAAACACTGAATGTGTGATATACTCCACCACTGTTGGCTCCTCCACACAGCTGCTCCTTTCACTGTATTAACTGCCTCTTTATTATCTAAATATATTTAATACTTCCACCTCCCTAACTTCAACAAAACATGATCAATAAAGGCTAAAGTCTGTACACATTCAATTGTTGGTACTTGGCAATGAAAACAAATGTTATTAAAAGCCTAATTTTAGCCAGGCGTGGTGGCGCACACCTTTAATCCCAGCACTTGGGAGGCCAGCCTGGTCTACAAAGTAAGTTCCAGGACAGCCAGGGCTATACAGAGAAACCCTGTCTCGAAAAACCAAATAAATAAATTAATTAAATAAATAAATAAAATAAAAGCCTGACTTTGTGTTTGCTTCAGACTGAGTCTCACTATGTGGTCTGGGCTTGTCTGGAAGGCATCATGTAGCCCAGGCTATCCTATCCATTAACTCACCATCTTCTTGCCTTAGTCTCCCAAGAGCTAGGGTTATATGCATGTGTAATCTGACCTGGTTAATTTTAAAATTATATCAATTTAATTTTAAAATTTGGTCAAAAACATATAAAACATCTAGCTTAATATGATTAGAAAAGAGCAGGGAATTACAGAAGTTCTCCACACCCATCTGAAAAAAAAAAAAATAGCCAAAATCTAACCACAGTGACTTAACCAAGACAGGAACTGGTTTTCTCACATAAGAATACAGGTGAGGGGCTGGAGAGATGGCTCAACGGTTAAGAGCACTGACTGCTCTTCTGGAGGTCCTGAGTTCAAATTCCAGCAACCATATGGTGGCTCACAACCATCTGTAACAAGACCTGATTCCCTCTCCTGGTGTCTAAAGATAGTTACAGTGTACTTATATATAATAAATAAATCTTAAAAAAAAAAAAAAAAAAAAAAAAAAGAATACTGGTGAGAATGAGTACTCAAACAATCTCACTAATGTTACTAACAGCCCATGCTCCTAGGACCTACCCTTTGCAAGTGACTCTCTTACCCATAATTCAATATGATCTGAGCATGGCCTTATATCCCATATTCCAGTAGGAAAAAAAGACAGGGCAAGAAACAAAGGACTTGAAGTGCATAAGCTCAGTGAGGTGACACCTGGTGGCTTAAGTATCTCTGCATCAGCGCAAACCATGTGACGGGGGTACAAGGAGACTGTAAGGTGGACTTACACGGTCACCCTGGGCAATATCAAATTCTACTCAAAGCAAGAGAAAGACTGGCAGACGGGTACACAATTCTGTGTACCACCAGGCATTGGTGGGAAGCTATCCCCACGTCCTTCCTGAGCAGGTGAGTCTACTTAGCTCAGCTTACCATGCACCAACGCAGGACAAGGCATGGTGCAGCTCTGCAGCTCTAGGAAAACTATGGATTCGTGTACAGTATCCCTAAGGGCCTATTTGCTCACAAAGGCTTGTCTTTTGTTTCTGGGCCATTTCTGACAAAACCCCTTTGTGTTTGTTACTTTATGATGATAAACCTGAAGAACTTCTTTATCTAAAAACTACTTCCCACGGCTGGCGATGGAGGTCAGCTGGCGGAGTGCATGGCTAGCAGCCTGCAGCCTCCATAAAGTGCATGTGATGGAACAGACCTGGCGTCTCCACACTCGAGAGCTAAGAGGAGGAGGAGGAAATGTTAAAGATTGGGGCTAGGAAGACGCACAGCAGTTAAGAGCAGAGAACTCAGGGTTAGCATCTAGCACCCACCTTGATGACTCACAACCTTCTACAACTCCAGGTCCAGGGGTCCAACATCCTCTTTTGCTCTTCTCAGGTAATGAACATACATGGTACAAAGACATACTTGCAGGCAAAACACTGATACATACAAAACAACTTTTTATAAAGTTCAAAGTTATTCTCAGCTACACAGTAAGCTCAAGGGCAGCCTGGGATATATGAGACCTTGTCTAATATATAAATGTAATTCCTTTAAAATATGTGTCTCTGGAACCAGAAAAATAGATCAGGTAAAGGTGCTTACTACCAAGTCTGATAACCAGAGTTCAGTGTTCAGGACCTACATGGTAGGAGGAGAGAACTTTCTCTCACAATTATCCTCTGACCTCCATACATGTGCTATGGCACATACATGCCCACACATGGATGTATGTGCATATGCATGCACACACCCAGTAAGTAAGAAGATAGTTGTATTCTCGTCCTAGCTACTCAGACAGCTGAAGCTGGAGGACAAGACATGGCACCAGCAAGGCCAACATGAAAGGTTCTGTCTCAAGAGTCAGTCAGTCCATTTGTAAATTCTCCAAAGTAATTAAAGTGTCTGGTGATGGAAGAATGTCACAGATAATACAAAGGTTCGAGGCCTTCCAAAGGGCCAAGATACATGAATGCACGGCCAGTGTATAAAGGTCAGCAATGATGACAGAGATGGCTAAGGATTCCAGAGGAGGATCCGTGATGAGAGCTGATGAGCAGCGGCGCATAGTGAGTAGACAGAGGAACTGCACTGAGCTGCAGCAATGGAAACCCGGTTCCAGCAGCATAAACAGCTAAGGGTTTGGCTTGTCACATGATATGTCCAGGGTAAGGGAAGGAGAACAGAGGTTGTTGACCTTGGTTCAGGGCTCAGTAACATCAAAGCAAAACCTCTAGGAGACTACTGGGTGGTGGTGCCAGGATGGGTGTGCAACTCAGAAGACCTCATCTATGTTCCGGGACACAGGAAAAAGGCTGTCAGAAGGAGAGCCACACACATCTTCCCTGAGTCAGCTCCCTGTGACCAACTTCACTAACAAGTCTCATTGGAGGACCTCCCCAACGACATCTCAAGGAACACACCTAGCTTCAAAGAACACTGGAAAGAAATCTGTCCTCCCTAAGACAGTCTCAAAACAAAACCAAGAAGCTGAGGGGAAAAACTGTGGTCAGTTTGCTTTTTCTACCACATAAGACTAGATTCAACTTGCTTTTCTCAAACTCTTTACAGACCTATAAGATCTCTTCTTACCAAGTTAATGTAGTCCTCTGCCTACCATGTTAATATTACTGAAGGACTTAATCATTCTCCCTTAATTTGAAAGTCTTGTTTGATGGCAGTGTGGTTTGAATAAAAATGGGCCCCAAACTTCAAACACATGAGAGTGCTTTGTCCCCACCTGCTGGAACTGTTTGGGGAGGATTAGGAGCTGTAGCTGTGTTGGAGGAGGTGTGTTGCTGGGAGCGAGCTTTGAGGTTTCAAAAGCCCACACCATTTCCAGATAGCTCTTTCTACCTCATGGTTGTATCAAAGTGAGCTCTCAGTTCCTGCTCCAAGTACCAAGCCTGCCTGCCCGCCTGCCCGCCTGCCCGCCTGCCCGCCTGCCCGCCTATGGCCATGCTCCCTGCCAGGATAGCCACAGACTCTACCCACCTCTGAATCTATGACCTGCCAAATTAAATGTTGTGTTCTCTTTAAGCTGCCTTGCTCCTGGTGTTTTGACACAGAAACAGAAAAGCAAGTTGGATGGACACAGTCTACACACACCAGGCAAAATAGAATTACATGAGCGTGCAATCCTTACACACTATACCAGAACCTGGAAGCTCTTCAACACTGGGCTTGGGCAGATAGCTCAGTAGATCCTCAGTTAGGATCCTCAGCCCCCACAACAAATCCGGGTTTGGTGGCGCAGGCCGCAACCACAGTGCGGATCCTGAGGCTTGCTGGCCTGGCAGTATAGCCACGTCAAAGGAGTCAAGGTTTCATGAAGGACCCTGTCTCAGAAAATATGGGGAGTTGGGCATGGTGGCACATGCCTCTAATCCCAGCACTCAGGAGGCAGAGGCAGGTGGATCCTGTGAGTTCGAGGCCAGCCTGGTCTACATAGAGCGTTCTAGGGTAACCAGAGTTATATGGTAAGACCCTATCTCAAAAAGACAGAGAGAGTGGGAGGGGTCAGGGAAGAGAAAACAAAAGAAAAAAGGGGAGAAGAGAATAAGGAATTCACCCAACACTGCCTGTCCCACACCCCCATCACACACACACACACACACACACACACACACACACACACACACACACACACACACATATCCCTCTTCAGCACAGTCAATTCTCATTTTCATTACAGAATGAAGACAAAGCCCAGCTGAGGCAGGACTTACAGCAGTGGAGTATCAGTGATTAACTGGACCAAGCTGCAGAGCAATTCTTCCAAAAGGTCTTCAGAGTCACAACCTAGTAAGACACACAAAGGTTTGTTTTGACAAGGTAGACAGATGAAATTACTTAGATATTAAGTTTTCATTTCTAATAAGAAAAAAATTATTACATATATTCAAACACTATTTTGACCTCTGAATAAAATCCAGATCCTGAGCAAGCCAGCACCTAGCACAGCCTTAATAACAACTTTATGCAATTTTCCTTTTCTATCAGTGTACATGCCATAGCACACAGATGAGAGGCAGTCCTTGGAGTGGTTTTCTCCTTCTACTTTTACGTGAGTTTCAGAGTTAGAAAAAAGCATGACTTGCTTAACTACCTCACTGGCTCTATTTTTGCTTTCAAGATTGGGTCTCACTGTGTAGTCCTCAACTGGCAAGCATCTCCGAAATTCTAAGATTACAAGTATGTACTGTATGCAGGAGAGTGGGCACTGCCCCTCACCTGTGGCCCCAGCACCTCGCTGGGCAGCAGGGTGGAGCTAGCCCTGGTGCAGGGGTTGACAGTGAATCAGGCCAAGGGTGTGAGAGCAAGAGAGCTGGAGGGCAGAGCAGCTCAGATCCTCTCAGGCCCAGATCCAGGGCTTTGAATTGGTCCACCCCAACATCTACCCCACTAAAGAACTGCTGGAGTGCATGAAGGGGCTGGTCCTACAGATCCAAAATTACAGGATCTCCATGACACAGGGCAACAAGAAGATATCTAAGAGGAGTCCCGGTGAGTTTTAGCAGAAGCCAGAGACCTGGAACGTGATCAATGAGTCATTGCAGTGAACATGTGCAAGCAAAGAAGTGTGGACAGAAGGGAACACTGTAGCTCCCAGACACACCGCAGCTTCCAGACACACCGCAGCTTCCAGACACACTGTAGCTTCCAGAGGCACTGCAGCTTTTTTTGAAGGGGTAGAGGGGAGGGAGGGTTTTGCAAGGGTGGAGGGCAGGTATGAGGGGAGGGGGGAATTAGTAGAACTGGGGTACATAATGTGAAATTCACAAAAAACCAACAAAAATAATAATAAAAAAACAACGGTAAGGCTCCTACAGGCTAGTAATTTTCAAACTTCTCATACCTCACATACTGCTTCTTTCGATGGAATTTTATATAAAGTCAAAGATACAAATTTTTTAAAAAGCTCCACCTGAAGCAAAGATATTTAGACCTGTATTCCTCCTCCAAATATTCATATGACTTTGCCCTTGATCCTGATGAACCCCACAGCCCCTTTTCCATCCACAGATGACAGAATGAATTCTGACAAGGTAGTCTCCTCCTTACAAACAAAAGCCAAAGACAAGAAGGCTTTCCTGGTCAGAGAATCATAAGTGGCAAGGACAGGATGTGACCTGTCATCCCAACACAAGCATTTCTGTCCCAAAGCCCACAGCTAAGGGACTCCAAACTGCTTAAGCCAGAGGATAGCCTTGTGACATCTGGTTTGGGTTCTGGACACTCGTGACATCAACTCCCTCATGAAATGATTTCCTCAGGTCATGTACAGTCTCACAGGTACCTGGCGCTCTCTGTTCTCTTGCCAGCACTCCTCCAGAACACAACCTTCCATTCATTCTGCCATAGGCTGGTGTATTCATTCTCTCTCTCTCTCCTCCCTCCCCCCTCCCCATTATAACTTACATGCTAGTGGTTCCTAAATCCAAAGATTGCCTTTCAGCCTCTCACACACCATCCTGTTTTCTGTCAAACTGTCTCTCATGCACGCACTCGGCAGGGCAAACTCTAGTCAGTTCACAGATTGGACAAGACACGGGGCAGTCAGAGTGCCACAGCTGCAGACTCTCACCAGCTGTCTACTGGCGTGTCCAAGATGAGTGACCATTATCTCAAACTCAGTGTGTTCAAAAATGAGTGCAATCCTTCTAACACTTGTCTGGTTTCCCTCTTTTTAATTTTATGTGCATGAATGATCTGCCGACATGTATACGGGCAGCACAGAGATTCCAGAAGAGGGAGCTTGATCCCTCAAGGTTGTAAACCGCCACATGAGTGCTGGGATTCGAACCTGCGTCCTCTGGAAGAGCAGCCAGTGCTCTCACCACTGAGCCGCCTCTCTAACCCAATACGCTTCTTTCTCATTTTCATTTTTTTTTTAATATTTATTTTATTTATTATATGTAAGTACACTGTAGCTGTCTTCAGACGGTCCAGAAGAGGGCGCCAGATCTTGTTACAGATGGTTGTGAGCCACCATGTGGACGCTGGGATTTGAACTTATCACCTTCAGAAGAGCGGGTGCTCTTACCCGCTGAGCCATCTCACCAGCCCCATTTTCATTTTTGATGACTGCATTGGCAGCCCAATGCCAAAACCCAGACTCAGCCACCCTTCTGTAAGCAAGCACTCTCAGAGTCTTCTTGACTATGCCGTACGCCTCTCTGATTCAGCCTCATTTTTTGTTTGTTGAGAAAGGATCTCACTGTGTAGCCTGGGATAGCCCTGAACTGGAGTCCCTCACACTTCAGGCTGGCTACAGACTCACACCACCTGCTGCGGCTGGCCTCCTGACCCTGAAGGGCTCTCGTCAATTTCTTGTTCATTACTTCATGATCTCAGTTCAGTTAAGCACACTTAGTACATTCAAACTCACTCTTACACACCCAGTCAGCCCTCCACTTGGAGTTTATCCTCCAATTGCTGCTTGTTATTAAAAGTAGCTAACTTAACTCTCTCACTTTCTGGGCTTAGATAATTTTTATCATTTATGCTAATGATTATGTATCAAAAAAAAAGTGGAGCCAGGCGTGGTGGCACACGCCTTTAATCCCAGCACTTGGGAGGCAGAGGCAGGCAGATTTCTGAGTTCGAGGCCAGCCTGGTCTACAAAGTGAGCTCCAGGACAGCGAGGGCTATATAGAGAAACCTTGTCTCGAAAAAAAAAAAAAAAAAGGTGGAGACCCTTACTGATCACCAGAAGCAAAGCAGTAATGAAACAAACACACACACACACACACACACACACACACACACACACACACACACAGACACACACATACATACACACATTCACACACACACACACACACACACACACACACACACACACAGACCCGTTCATTAAAAGAAATAGCTGGAGGCTGGAGAGACGTTCTGCAGTTTTAGGCTCTGGCTGTTCTTGCAGAGGACCCACGTGCAGTTTCCAGCATCCACAAGGATGCTCACACTGTCCATCACTGTCTCTGGCCTCTCCAGCACCGTGTAGGTACACGGTGCACATATAAACCGCAGACAAGACAGCCAGACACAGGGAATTAAAATAAATATTTAAAAGGACAAAATCCACAGCACTCAGGACAGGGCCAGGTTCTCAATGCTGCCCAAAGTACACTGCAGCAATAATGAACTCTAAAACCTTCACCAGTGTACTCACCTACTTCCAAAACAGCTTCCAGTGCCTGAAAGCCAGAACAAAACAGAACACATCGCATAACATGGTGGTGCAGAGCAGCAAGCCTAGTATGTGGAAGGCTGGAAGGCTGGAAGGCAGGCAGGCAGGCTGCAGACAGACTGTGTTCAAGGCCAGCCAGGACCACGATGAAGCACACACCATCAGATTTTGGTTTTTTGTTTGTTTGGTTGGTTTTGGTTTTTCAAGACAGAGTTTTTCTGTATAGCTCTGGCTGTCCTGGAACTCACTTTGTAGACCAGGCTGGCCTCGAACTCAGAAATACGCCTGCCTCCAGATTTATTATACACCTATATTCAGAAAATCTTGGTGGAGTCTATTTCTGCCCATTTTCATTGGAGTTACTCTAAAGTATTAAATATTTTTAATTAGCATTCTAAAATGCTGTTATAAACTAATCACAAAAAGAAAAGGAAACAAACTCATTCTTTTCTAAAAATAAAACTTCTATATGTCAATGCGCTACAATATTTAGGATCTGTGATCTATGTCTTTCCAAGCACATCAGTGCTTCTGGTTGTCTGCAATTACTGTGGTCAGACAGAAAAGACGCCACCATGTGCCAGGTGCTCTTACGGTCAACTTTAAATGACTCTGATCCACTCACTACAAAAGGATCCCAGTGTACTCGCTGAGTTTGTGTTGATCCAGTGACTGCAAAAGGATCCCAGTGTGCTTGCTGAGTTTGTGTGTCCACTTCGGGTCATCAGAGAGAAGAGAGTCTCAGTTGAGCAAACACCTCCATGACACCCAGCTGTAAGGCATTTTCTCAATGAGTGATCAGTGGGAAAAGGGCCCTGTCCATTGTGGGTGGTGCCATCCCCGGGTTGGTAGTCCTGTGTTCTATAAGCAGCAGGCTAAGCAAGCCAGGGGAAGCAAGCCAGTAAGCAACACCCCTCCATGGCCTCTGCATCAGCTCATGCCTCCAGAATCCTGCCCCATGTGAGTTCCAGTCCTGACTTCCTTTGATGATGAACAGCAATGTGGAAGTGTAACCTGAATAAACCCTTTCCTCCCCAGCCTGCTTTCTGGTCATGGTCCTTCCCAGCAATAGAAACTCTAACTAAGACACTGAGACAGCAACTGTCCCAAACACCAAACAACAGCTCAGGAGCACCCAGAGGCACTTCCTTTTCTGCAAAGATAAATTTAAATTGTGCATGTTTTTGGATTTCCTGAGAAGGTACCTTGCTATGGTGAATAGGCTATCCTGACATATGAACTTTCTTCTCTAAGTCACATTTCATTGTTGAGTTGATGTTTGATGTTGTTGTTTATTTGTTTACTTTTGTACTGCTTACATATAAATAAATCAAATTACATCATTAAACTTCATATTAAAATTCTTAAAACATCAAGCCTTGGTATACAATGCCAGGGTTACCTGTGCCAGTCTCTCAAGACTAGTTAAAGCAGAGAAAAGGGAGAGCTGAAACCTGCTGCCAAGGCAGCCAGAGCTCCTTGGCCACAGACAAGCCAAAGCTAGTTCCATAAGGGAAAAACTGCAATCCAGTAGGAGGAGAAGGGTCCCACAGGCAGGCAAATGAGTCTGAGTTGTCACGGTCATGGTGTCTCTTCACAGTAACAGAACCTTAACTTAAGACAGAAGTAAATATTCATCAGCCTCGATATGATGCTATGTGCTTTGCCTTATTGTAGCTTGATATGCAGTGTTTGGTTGATGTCCCTGAGAGGCCTGCTCTTTTCTGAGGTGAAGTGAAGGGTTGGTAAGTCTTGGGGAGAAAGGAGTTGGGGAGAAAGACTGGGGGGAGGGGAAACTGCAGTCATGATGAAATATATGAGAAAGAAAAGAGAAGACTTAATTGGGGCTGGCTTACAGTTTCAGAGGTTTCATCCATTATCAGCATAGTTGTATACAGGCAGACTTGGAGCTGGAGAAGGAGCTGAGAGGTCTACAAGTTGATCCACAGGCAACAGGAGACTCTGTGCCCTACTGGGCCAAGCATGAGGATGTGAGACCTCAAAGCCGGCCCTCACAGTGACACACTTCCTCCAACAAGGCCACACCTCCTAATAGTGCCACTCCCTATGGGCCAGACTTTCTATGCTGGCCATTCCTATTTCAAACCACCACAACCTCCATAGAACTTAGCAGGGCAAAAGGCATGGGTTTCAAGAGTAATGAATGCCTAAGAGTTCTAATCACAATGAGGGCAAGAACAAAAAAGAAAGCAGGTGGTTTTGTTTTGGTTTGGTTTTTGCTTTTTCGAGACAGGGTTTCTCTGTGTAGCCCTGGCTGTCCTGGAACTCACTTTGTAGACCAGGCTGGCCTCGAACTCAGAAATCCGCCTGCCTCTGCCTCCCGAGTGCTGGGATTAAAGGCTTGTGCCACCACACCCGGCTTGAAAGTAGGTGTGTTAGAGAGAACAGTTAAGAACTTTGAGGTCTGTTTCTACAAATTTCCTGCCTTACACTATTTCCCTTGGCTTACACTGCTCTCCACGTGTTGCTCGCTCTTCCTGACCATTTGCTTACACTTTCCTGCCATGAGGCAAAGGCTGACTAAAAGCCTGATGTGTCCAGGTGGAGCCTGCCCGGGCGGGAGGAGAGTCTCCCTCTGGAGGGCTCCTAGCTGCTTCACGGAGAACACCAAACATACTCCTTTTCTGTTCATCTGGTTTGGGGTCCACTAATCTGCTGCTGGAGGGTAACTGCCAATGCCTGCCTCTGTCAGCTGAGTCAGGATACCTCCCCCCTGAGCTTTCCCACCCCAAGAAGCTCCTAGGGGAGCCTTCAGATAAGCCCCACAAAAAGTAAACTCACAACAGTACACTGGGAGGGGCAGCCTCACAACTGAGGCTGGAGGGCAGCCGGCCTGAGCACTTCCCTAGCATCCCACACCTGCCACTTACAGTCCCCAAGCCTTCCCAGAGTTCTGGTATAAGAGGCTCTCTTCTGATGCTCTCCAAAGCAGTTAGCATTCAGCTAAGCTCTTTATTACTTGACTTTCTAACAGCTCTGAAATGTCAACCTGCTGTTTCCCCAGTGCTAGGGCAGTAGCTCTACACCACCGAGCTATGCCAGCACGTCCAAGGTTTAAATTCTCAATAGCAACTAGAGTTTTGAGAGAAAGCAAAGATGAACACATGTATAACCTACTGTGCTTGAGAGCAACCCTCATAAGAATAAGTAAAAGAAAATAATCATCTTCAAATACATTTATGTTGAACTATGTCATGCTTTTCAAAGATCTGGTCTAGCCTAGGCTGAAACTGTCACCTCAGCACCCACAGAACTGCCACTGCTGGCCCTGGGTGGCAGTGCCTACTCTTAACCACTGAGCCATTTCTCCAGCCACCACTGGGGGACATGGTCTTTTTCTTAACAAGTAGAACTGTGTTTTGAGTAATACTGTTATCAAAAGATGAAGAGTAGCATAGAAACATTAGAGTATGCAACCCTGAATAAAATCTCTATTCATATCTCAGTACATATTTTAAAATATAGAAACACAGCATGTTTGTAAGATTCTAGACTGTGTTAATTGGGGGGTGGGGTACAGGAGGGGGAGTAGATCTATCTCTGCATACAGGAGGCAATATTCATATCCAGTACCCAGCTGAATGTGCCCCAGCCACCATGCCTTCCTGCACTAGACAGTTCTCCTAAACCAGGCCTTCCTCCTTACACTGCTTTGTTAGGTGTTTGATGGCAACAAGAGAAGGCACTAATGCAGAGAAATGGTACCGGGAGTAGGGCTGCTGCTGGGATAAACTCAACCACATGGTCTGTGTTCTCAGACCTGGTCTTCAGGAAAGGAACTCTGGGTTCAAAACAGCCCTTGATTATTGTAAGCCAAGTTCAGCTTGTGAGATTTCAAATAGGAACAAGGATTCAGGAAGTGGGCCACGGGTCATTCAAGTCATATTTTGGCAAAGAATCTTAGCTTCGTTTTGCGGGTGTCCTATGAACATGATTGAGGATGAATTCAGAGCTGGGGTTGGGGGAGGAGCTGGTGAGATGGCTCTGCGGTAAGGGCACCTGGGCAAAGCACAATGACTGGACTTCAATTCCCTGGGACCACAAGATGGCAGAAAGAAAACCACTCTAGTAGTTGTACCCTGGCCTCCACATGCATGGCATGGCATTCTGGCAAGCCTACACACATACACTAATAAATAAATGTCATTTGTAAAAACAAATTTTAAGCACTAACACACCTCTAATCTTAGCACACAGGAGGTCCATCTAGGGTAAGCCCTAGATGCTAAACTCGGAACTATAGGATTTAGCGTTGGCCTTGCTTGGTTTCCATATAATTTTGGTCCAATCTTTCCTTGTTTATGTCGCCATTCCTTGCTGTTAGAATAGGAATTTTATCATGTACCAATATGTATTGGAACTAAGTAACTTGTTCTGATTTCCTAGGAGCTGACAGTTAAGGTCCCCTGTTCAATCTCAAAAGAAACTTGGAATTGTAGACCATGGAAACTTGATGATGGAACAAATGAGTTTCACATCATGACATGGCTTTACATCTATGGAGGTAAGAAGTAGAAGGTTGTGGCTAAAAAGGTATCATATGTGAGGACAGGCCAGATTGTTTTACAGGCCACAAAATGTAATAACATGAGTTAGGTTCCCAGACCCCACAACAGTGAAAGGAGAAACGGACTCCTAAATGCTGTCCTCTGACCTTCACCTGCATGCCATGGCATCGTGCACACAGCCACACACACACACACACACACACACACACACACACACACACACACACACACACACACAAACACACACACACAAAACAGGCACTGGAGAGATGTCTCAGTGCTTAAGTGCTTCCAGGGAGCATACAGGAGCTGGATGCAGAGCCCTACACATTTGTAGTAAATGTGACACTTGGTCTTCATGTGGGTCCCCTAACAATTGGAGAGGGGGCCATCTCTGACTCTGTTGCCTGCCATTGGATTCCCCTTTCCTATCTGGACTGCCTGGTGGGCCTCAGTGGGAGGCATGCTGGGATTAGATATCCCAGGGTGGGGTGGAACCCAAGGGGGGATCCCCTTCTATGAGGAAAAGGGGAGGGGGCAGTGGGGAGGATGAATATGTATAGGTAGGATTGGGGGGAGCTATGATTGGTGTGTAAAGTGAATTTAAAAAAAATACTAATTAAAAAAAAGGGGGGGGGGCGTGGTGGTGCACACCTTTAATCCCAGTACTTGGGAGGCAGAGGCAGGCGGATTTCTTTCGAGGCCAGCCTGGTCTACAAAGTGAGTTCCAGGACAGCCAGGGCTATACAGAGAAACCCTGTCTCGAAAAAAAAAAAAAAAATACTAATAAAGAACACTTGTTACCCTTGCAGAGAGAACCTGGACATATATCATGGCTCACAACCCTCCTTAACTCCAGTTCAAGGGCATTCCATGCCTTCTTCTGTCCTTCACAGGCACCAAGTACACACATGGAACACATACATACACATAAAATAAATAAATCTAAAAACGCAATAAGAGTAAGTGATAAGTGATCTGTTTGTGGGATTGACAAGGAGTAGATTTTGGGATGCTTATACTGGTTGTCAACATGATGGGATCTAGAATCCCCAGGAGACAGACCTCTGGGCAATCCTGTGACACAGCAGCCACATTAGAAGTGGGTGGCATCGTCCCACGGACTGAGGTACCAACCAAAGGCAAAAGCAGCCAAGCACCAGCATTGGACTCTCTGGGCTTCCTTACTGCAGATGCAAGGTGACAGCTGCCTCGCGCTTCTGCTGCCACCACGCCCCACCATGATGCAATGCACCCTCAAACTCCGCTGGGCAAAACAAACCCTTTCTTTTCCATTCTGTCAGGTGTTTGGTTTCAGCAACAAAACAAGTAATGAACAAAGATGTCAAAGGAGGAAGGCCTTTTCCTGCCGGCCAAAGTCCATGCTTCTAACTGCTGAGTGTGTGTGTGTGTGTGTGTGTGTGTGTGTGTGTGTGTGTGTGTGTGTGATGAGCAGGTGTGAGCAGCACAGGAGCCACGGTGCACGCGTGGAGGTCACAGATGACTGCTGGGAGGCGGTGCCCTTCCTTCCCCACTAGGCCAGATCCTACTTTAATCCTAAGGTCTACCATTGACCTATTACTTACTGTAACTGCCGGGGGACTTTTCTTCATACGTAAAATGAAGCTGCAGCTCCTCCTCAGACATCTCACAGATGAACACTTTCAGCAAGCAGCAAATAATAAACAAAGCATTGTGTGTCTGCCAAATGAAGATGCGGCTGGAAAGGAAAGACCAGAAGCACCTCAACTTCAGTAGTTCATCATAAGCAAGATCGGTTTGTTTCTAGTCAATTGTGTCTTCCTAATGTGAGGGTGTCTCTGCACAGCCTGCGGCGGATAGGACAATGTCTGCATCATGCAGTTACACTGAGCCAGTGGCAGCTACTGTATTTTCCCTCAGATTGAACTCTACTGAGCAAAGTCTACTGGATTAAAACAGCCACTGGCAGCTGTAGGTGTAACCTGTTTGTCCTTAGCTTTATAACTGTCTCACGTGAAAGCAAAGAAAGCTAATACTATAGCAGCATAAAGAGAACATGTACAAGTACATAATGTAACCAAAGGGGACATCTGTGGCCTGTTATTTGAATTAATGACAGGAAGTTTTCAACTGGATTTGATATACTTCTCCATAGGCAGTGCAATAAGCAATCTTCCAGATGATACTACCTAGCTATAACAATTTTATAAGAACCAGGCACAGTGGCTAACATCTGTCATCCTAGCACTTGGAAGCTCAAAGCACAAGAGTGCCTGGTCCAGCCTGGGCTACAAAGTCAATGCTCTAGTCATAAACAATCAGACCTGCCCAGATCCAATATTTAGGACTTAAGAGCTATAGATGTGGCATAAGATGATAGCAATCTAAGTCGTTATTTAAATTAGATTAGTAATCACAAGGAGAGGTAACAGGAGGGAGCACCTTTTACGGTAACAACCACACCATGACAAAGGAGGGGGATGGCAGATGAACATGAGCAAACAAATGTCACCATAAAACCCATTTTATGTGCTACCCAAAACAAATGAATGATTAATTTTAAAACTGAATAAAAATAATTATATAAGCCGGGTGTGGTGGCGCACGCCTTTAATCCCAGCACTCGGGAGGCAGAGGCAGGTGGATTTCTGAGTTCGAGGCCAGCCTGGTCTACAAAGTGAGTTCCAGGACAGACACAGCTATACAGAGAAACTCTGGCTCGAAAAACCAATATATATATAATTACTAATCATTTTAAAGAATATAATTTTAATAACTAACTAAAGTGTTAGAATCAAACAAATCAGTGAATCTCACACAAACAATTTAAGACCTAAAATAAAAACTTCTCTTTTACTTTTTTTCTCTTAATAAAGAGTATAATTTCTCCACAGGGGTTTTCAAAAGACCATAGCCTATTCCTTGAATGGAATAAAAACGATTCCCATGGTGCCAAGCATGCCGCAGTGACGCTGAGCAGTAACTTACTTCTGACACTCGGCTGAGAGCCTGAGCTCCCTGGTTCTAGAAAGGAAGACCTTAGTTAGTGCTGCAAGATTTCCTGTTCGAGGGTTGTTTTCAACTGCAAGAGACAAGAAAGGCATTTAAGTAGTTAATATTGAGCATATCATACCATTTATAAAATGATACACTGAAATTGCTGACTGATCACTCTTACAGACAATTTTACATCTAATTCTGAAAATAAGCAATAAGAGAAAATGCTACTCTTAGTCTGTGCTGGATAACCATATGTCAACTTGACACAAGCTACAGTCATCTGAGAGGAGGGAGCCTCAATTAAGAAAATGCCTCCATAAGATGGGGTCTTAGGCAGGCCTGTAGGACATTTTCTTAATTTGTGATTAATGGAGGAGGGCCTAGCCCAGTGTGGGTGATGTCATCGTTGGACTGGTGGTCCTGGGTTCTATAAGCAAGCAGGCTGAGCAGGCCAGGAGGAGCAAGTCAGTAAGCAGCACTCCTCCATGGCTTCTGCATCAGCTCCTGCCTCTAGGTTCCTGCCCTGCTTGAGTTCCTGTCCTGATTTCCTTTGATGAATACTGATACTGATATGCAGGCATAAGCTGAATAAACCCTTCCCTCCCCAACTTGCTTTTGGTCATGGTGCTTCATTACAGCAAAAGAACAGTGAATAAGAGATAGTCATAATTACAAATATTCAGTTTATTCACAAAGTACACAGTAGAAGGAAGTGCAAACTCAAGTGAGGGAAGCACCAATATTACTGGAATTTTTCACATTCTTTTTAAATTTTAAAATGTATTGCTTTATTTTATATATGGATGTTTAGCCTGCACATATATCTTTCCAACATGTGCATACCTGAGAAGACCAGAAGATGACATAGGATCCTCTATAACTGAAACTATAGACCGTTGTAAGCTGCCTTGTGGGTGCTGGGAATTGAACCTCGGTCCTCTAGAAGAGCAGCTAGTGCTCTCTTAACCACAGAGCCATCTCTCCAGTTCATTGTACATACTTGTATCTATAGGTTGTTACTTTCTCAAGGACAGATATCTACTGGCTCAAATTCTTAGCTATAAGGAAATTATTGGACATAACAAGTTGGACATCAAAATTATCCATAAAACATATTACATGGGCTGGAGAGATGGCTCAGAGGTTAAGAGCACTGACTGTTTTTCCAGAAGTCCTGAGTTCAATTCCCAGCAACTACGTGGTGGCTCACAACCATCTATAATGAGATCTGATAGCCTCTTCTGGTATGTCTGAAGATCGCTACAGTGTACTTATATATAATAAATAAAATATTAAAAAACATATTACAAATCGTAGCAAGTCTCTAAAGCTCAAAAGCTAAGAGTTCGACAGAAGAAAGAGACTGTTTAGTCCAAAGTTCACTTTTACTGCTGAAGAAAGCTCACAGGGTTTACGTGTTGGGCGCAAAGTTCAAACCAAGGCAGCAACACGCACACGGTCACTTCTTGGCCAAGGATTTCCAGTGTAAACATAGATGCATGCACGTTGTTGACCCAGAAACTCCAACACTGAAGGACACTGGCCTGAGCTGTCAGAGTTCATCTTCATGCAGTACTGAGAATGTGTATCTATGTGAGCTTCTTTATTTTTTAAAGATTTATTTGGGGGGCTGGTGAGATGGCTCAGCAGGTAAGAGCACCCGACTGCTCTTCCGAAGGTGATAAGTTCAAATCCCAGCAACATGGTGGCTCACAACCATCCATAACGAGATCTGGCTCCCTCTTCTGGAGTGTCTGAAGACAGCTACAGTGTACTCACATATAATAAATAAAATATTTCTTAAAAACAAAAAAAAAGCACCAATGAGTCCATGTAACAAATAATTACCATCATCACCATCATAATCAAGAATGCTACTACATTAATTCAACTCATATTATCATACTATTAAAATTTTTTTTTCTTCCCTTGTTCCGGTCAACCCCGCTCGCTCTGCTCGACCCCGCTCGCTCTGCTCGACCCCGCTCGCTCCGGCCAGCCCTGCTCGCTCTGACCAGCCCCGCTCGCTCGCTCCGGCCAGCCCTGTTCGCTCCAGTCAGCTCCACTCGCTCTGATCAGTCGCTCTGGCCATCCCCGTTCAGCCCTCGCTCCGGCCGTCCCAGTTCGGCTCCACTCGCTCCGGACAGCCCCGCTCGCTCCGGTTGGTCTCTCCAGTCCAAGGATTCGTTTTCTTATTATTCTTCATAAGTACACTGTAGCTGACTTCAGACACACCAGAGGAGGGCATCAGATCTCATTACGGGTGGTTGTAAGCCACCATGTGGTTGCTTCGGAAGAGCAGTCAGGTGCTCTTACCCACTGAGCCATCTCACCAGCCCCACTATTAAAATTTTTAACAGAAAATTTTAGAAACTGCCTGTGTTTTTCTCTCCCTTCCCACCTTACCCAAAGACTTGCAAACTGAAATGGTTGCCTCTTCCAACAGCTTCAACTCAGTACTGTAAAGACAAAAGAAATGAAAAGTACTTTAGAATGCAATACTAAATATGTATACACTAACACAATGTATCCATTGGAAACATAAATCAGAACAAAATATGGTTAACAAGGAAGACAATAAAATTAGCAATATAAAGAAAGCTGCACGGCCTGGGCTACAGTGCAGACCCTGCCTCAATTCAGTTTTCAGTGTAGTTAGGAGATGTACTCTAATTCACAGGAGAGTAAAGAGGAGCCTGGGGAGCCCTATCTTTAAGCACCTGGGTAGGGTAATCCATAACAGAATAAGCCATGCCCTTATTGAGAGAAGTAATGTTATACTTAGGAGACATGGGAAGTATGGCTCTCAATACTGTCAAATAGTTCAGCAAAAGGCAGGAATGCTGTAAAATACCTGTTATTACCAGCATTCAGGCTGGAAGATTGCCATGAGTCCAAGGCCAACCTGTACTGTATGTGCTGAACAGTGAATTTAAACACAGCCTGGGCTACATTGTAGACCCTGTCTCAAACAACAACAACAAAATTAAAACAACAACAACAAAAAAATGAAAAAACAAGCAAGAAAAGAAAGAATACACATCCAAGCTTCAGTGCTTCAGAGACACAGAAAGACACAAAGGCATGGTGAGACACACCTTGAATACCACAGCTCTGGGAGGCAGAGGCAGGGGGATTGCTAGGAGTTTGAGGCCAGCCTGGCCTACAAAACAAGCTCCAGCCAGCCAGGGCTACATAGTAAGAACTCATGCCCCCCCCCCAAAAAACATGCCAACACTTCCAAGACCAAAAGTTTCTTAACAGACCTGGGGCACTGGAAACACTCCAAAAGGTACAAGAGGCAGCAAATGCTAACTTAGATCAAATAAAGGACATCACAGAGAATACTTCAGACTCGCTCCCTACAGCAACTCCACATCTGCAGGACATTAAAGATGGTTAAAATTCATAATCACATAATCAAACATTTGCTCCCAAACTAACCTCTATTAAACAACCACCAGGGTCCTGAAGGAATCCTCGTCTGGTGCCACATTGGGCACCTTCCTGGATCACGGCCACTCTGTCAGTCCCTGACAGCAACAGTTACAGGAAGGAACAGTCACAGAGGAGACAATCTTGCTATCTGTGGTGCCATCCCAACACAACAAAACTGAAGAGACTGGAGGAGAATGACAGAAAGCACTCCCTGACCCACATACAACTCTCTTTACAGGGTTCTGACCTCCACAGGCATCAGGCACACGTGAGGCGCACATACACACATGCGCTACACATATATGCATGCAAGCAAAGCACTCATACCCATAAAATAAAAGTACATTTTAAAAGTACTTTTTAAAACAAGAAAAATGTATTATGCATATAGCATGTTATAAAAATTCTATCAAGCTGGGCGATGGGGGGGCATATGCCTTTAATCCCAGCACTGTAGAGCCAGAAGCAGGCAGATCTCTGAATTCTAGGCCAGCCTGGTCTACAGAGTGAGTTTCAGGACAGCCAAAGCTACTCAGCAAAACCCTGTTTCAAAAAACAAAAACAAAATATATCTAGGTTATAATTACAATCACACAAAACAATGTGAGTGATTAGAAATTAAAACCAACTTAAAAGCCGGGCGTGGTGGTGCACACATTAATCCCAGCACTTGGGAGGCAGAGACAGGCGGATTTCTGAGTTCGAGGCCAGCCTGGTCTACAAAGTGAGTTCCAGGACAGCCAGGGATATACAGAGAAACCCTGTCTCAAAAAGAAAAAAAAAAAATTAAAAATGACAAGGAAAATGGTGGCTGACGTACGACTGGCTGCTAGGCAACCATCAACCCCAGCCCCAGTGTATTCAGACGGCAAACCTCGAAAGTACGTAAGTTCTTTCACTCACAGCTCCCAGTAATTCAGACTGGCTGTATTTTACTTTTTAGGCACACCAGTTCCATACGCAAACGGTAAAAGATGAAGATTTCATAGTTCAAACCTTTTAGAGAAAACAGATATGCCAAAAGCTGTTAGGGGAAAATTACAAAAGAATTCTGTATATAGATTTGTTAAACAAACCACAATTAGGAGGTTTACAAAACAAATACTAAAAATGTCTTTGTCCCTTTCACTGAAAATTGTCACAGAATGTCTTCAAAACTGACGGTTTACGCTAATGTTGTTCTAGGCCTATTACGTACCTATTCTAACAATCCTGCAATCTTTGTAGTTTAGGGCAAGTAGGTAAATCAACAAGTGGCCATTCAGAAAGCCACAGAGGCATTTCTGAAGACTGCTCCCTATGTCAGCAAAGAGGGAATTACAGAAACCAATCACAAAACTCACAAGAATTAGCCCATTCAGTGGTTAAACTACAGGAAGGTTAATGCTTTAAAAGAACCTATTCATAGTAAAAATTTAAAGGATAAAACTGCATATAAATTTATTGCAGAAAATGTTAACACAGAACCAAAAGGTGTTTGTATTTGTGTGAGTCACAGACAATCCATGTGCTGCCATCCAACCGCCCAAATCAAAGGCCTGGAACCATTACATGGTCAAATCTACAGCGACCGCCACACTGGGTCTACTTTCTCAGGAAAACAGGACAAATTCATGGCTTTAAAATTCAGATCTCAACGCTGCTGAGAAAGCAATCAAGGGAGCAAGGATCTTCTTGGCCCCTTACTTCAGCAGTGCGACAATGCTTACTGTGGCCCATTTAAGCATCTCATGTGTTTCTTCCGGTCAGATACTCTTGAGCTAATTCGGGGCAAGTCTCTTTTCTGTTTCTCAAGTGAGGAAACACATTTAGAATTTAAGATCACTCAGCCAACTAACCCTAGTCATGGAAGACAGACTCCCCTCCAGCAAGATAAAAAATACTGAACAAGCTACTTTTTCCTTGAAGGCGAGCCTGCCAATAGTGCCACTCAAGCGCAGAATATCTGGGAGGGAGAGGTGTGAATGGGCGAGAGTGGGTAACCTCAGGACCCTTTCCTTGAGGCACTACCTCACTTACAGTGCGGCTCTCTGGTTGTCATCTGAAGCTCAGTTTGATGAGCTTACACATCCGAGAGGAGAGAGCAGCACATGACCATCACCATAATTCATCTATGGACAGACAGACAGACACACACACACTTGGTTTACATCTGGCCCTTACCAGGTAGGTACTCACTGTATATGCACAGCGTCCTATACTAGGGCTCAGAGCTAAGAGACACGAGAACAGTAACAGATGTGAAAACTAACTGGAAAGAGAGATGACAATCAGTCTAGCACTTGGAAATGAGAACGACTTCATAAATAACTAATAAATTAACAAAGTCTACATTACCAAGGCCTCTTAGCAGAATGTTCTTATTTGTTATAATACAAGGAAAATCCCTAAGAGAAAAACTGAAGTGGTTAATTGGAACTCCACAATGCCAAGGAGAAATGGAGCCTCTGTGTATAACAAAGTGAAGTTTTGAGCCAATGAGGAATGGCTGGATTACTTGACTGCGCAGCACAGGATACCCAGGCAGGCAAACTGCTAGACAGAGAGGCAGAGGGTCCCAGGAAGGAGCAGTGAGGGAAGTTGGTACTATTTAATGGGCAAAGCACTTCTGTCTCATATGGAAGAAAGGTCCTGGAAATAGAGACTGGGGATAGTTATACAAATACAGTGATTCAAAAAAAAATATGTAACAGTAATACAACATCAGATTTTTGTTAAAAAAATTGATAGTATGTGGTATTTTAAATAGATATGACTACTTTAACTTTTGTTTATACATTTTATAACTTTCCTATAATCAAAGATTACTTACATGTTTTTAAAAATTATTTTACTGGTAAAATCGGTCTTAAAGAAGTCATCTACTTACAGAATGAGATGTGCATAACAACCTGGTTATAAGGAAATTTATCATACTTCTATTTTTATTCATGAAAAATGAGAAACCAGTGATGTGATCAACATTAATGTAAGGCTATTCATTAGGCAGCCTAGCCCACTGAGCAGGGAAAGACTGTAAATGTAAAGAATGTGATGAAAGTTTTTTAATGGACATGAAAAACACACGCAGCCTGTGAACCCTGGTTCATCTTGACTGCTATTAAACATTTTCCCTTTCTTAGGCTCCCCTGCAACTAACTGTAGGTGAGGGTTTAGACCTGAGCATGCCCTCCTGTCAGAGCTGCCATTCTGCCTTATCTCAGCACCATCTAGTGCCCAGTGTGTAGAATAGTTCTCACGATGCAGTAAAGGCTTCCTTCAGGACAGCAGCTGAAGGAAGGCAGCAGAAGCAGCAGACACAGGCAACCACACTCAAGCAGGGTCTGTGCTCATGTTCTAAACAGCTCAACAACCAACTCCCAACAATCACATACCAACAGGTATGAAGGCTCATGCCTATGATCCTTGGGAATCTATGCTTCTTGGGAAGCTAAGGCAGGAGGATCAAGAGTTTTGGGCCAGCCTGGGCTACATAGCAAGACCCTTTGTTTAAGAAAAGAAAGAAGGAAGAAGGAAGGAGAGAGGGAGTGAGGGAGAGAAGAAGTGAGGGAAAGAGGGAGGGAGGAACGAGGGAAGGAAAGAAGTCAGTCTCATGGCTTCCAACTGAAAAGAAGTGTGCATCAGAAAACTAGTTCTATTTATGTTCATCCTTCAGTTTCCACTTTTAAGTCAGTCCTTGCTATTCTGACCCAACATTAACTTCCTTGCCGGGTGTGGTGGTGCACGCCTTTAATCCCAGCACTCGGGAGGCAGAGGCAGGTGGATTTCTGAGTTCGAAGCCAGCCTGGTCTACAGAGTGAGTTCCAGGACAGCCAGAGCTATACAGAGAAACTCTACCTACGGCAGTGTTCTCATCCTGTAGGTTGAGACCCCATCGGGGGTCCAACGACCCTTTTCCGGGGGTCGAATATCACTTATTTACATTACGATTGACAATAGTAGCAAAATTCAAGTTATGATGGAGTAACAAAACTAACTTTATGGTTTGGGCCACCATTAAGAGCATGCACTAGGAAGGCTGAGAGCCACCGCCCTATGGGTCTGTGTTTCACCAACTCCATCCAACAAGAGCCCACTGGGTCCTGCTCCCTTAGCTTCCTAACAGGTAACAAAAATAAGCAAGAGGTGACGGCCACAGCTGTTTTTCCCCAGTCAGGACTCCGTCTCCCTTCACAGACCACTTCCTGCCTGAGCAGCCTAAGCAGGTCCCTGTGAAAGACCAGGAGATCACCAGGAAGCTCTTCCAGCATTCCCTGACCACAGCCAAGCCTGCCACACTTGCCTTGCCTCTCAACACAACTGACAGGTTAGCACAAGTGGTTTCGTCAAAATGGCCTCATATTACAAGAACCCACTCCTGCCCATTTGTGTGACATCATTCACTGCCATACTAAATGAAAATACAAGACACTGAAAACAACCCAACGGCCACAAAGGCCCAATGACTAACTGACTTAATCTACCACTATATGCTTTGCCCCACCAAATCGAGAGGTAGGGCTTAATAATATACAGAGGGCTCTGCAAGATATAATCAATTCAAAACGTGATCGAGCGACCTTTAATTAGTAGGCAGAGGCAGGAGGATATCTATGAGCTGGAGGTTAGCCTGGTCTACAGAGCCAGTTTCAGAACTGCCAAGGCTACAGAAACTCTGTCTTGAAAAAAACCAAAGGAGAAAAACAGTATGTAGGATCCATGCTATTTTGGTCAAAAATTAGGATGATATATGTGCATATTTGTTTACATATGCATAAAATAGCATTCAGAAGAACATTGGAGCAAAGTGAAAACGGTTACCTCTGGGCACAGAATCTGGGTAGAATCAGGCAGAGAAGGGACAGAGGGAGGCAAGCACAATTTTATAACTTTCATGTCCTTTGGAGTCTAAACCACAAAAATGCATATTTTAGGGGAAAAAAAAAGAAGTAAAATTTTAACTTTTTATTTCCAACTACAGACATCATGGTCAACACTGGGAAGGCCCTTGCCTTTCTTCCTGTTAGGAATGTCCAACCTTTACAAAACAGCCATCTATAACTAAGGTACAAAACAAGCAAAACCCAAGACGCCATGCTCAGCTAAGCTTGTAACTTTGCCTTGGGGCCACACTGATAATCATCCTCCAACCCACGCAGCCCACAGCCTACATCACATCCACCTGCACACCATCCTCCAACCCACGAAGCCCACAGCCTACATCACATCCACCTGCACACCATCCTCCAACACACATAGCCCGCGGGCCTACATCACATCCACCTGCACACCATCCTCCAACCCACGCAGCCCACGGGCCTATATCACATCCACCTGCACACCATCCTCCAACCCATGCAGCCCACGGGCCTACATCACATCCACCTGCACACCATCCTCCAACCCACGCAGCCCGAGGGCCTACATCACATCCACCTGCACACCATCCTCCAACACACACAGCCCGCAGCCTATTATAAACCCTTTGAGAGAACATGGCACCATCTTCCTAGCTCACCATAAAGGCCTGAGAAACAAACAAAGGTAAAGGGAAACCCAGTGAGAGCACTCTGCTCCTGTAGCTCTAAATGATGACATGGCGCAAACACTGTGAATGTGCCCACACACACACTTCTACACCAGCATATTCAGATACCTACAAACCAAAATATGCTAAATATTGATTTATTCTGCATTTTACCACCATTATGTACTTTAGAAACCTGTATAAAACCAACCACACAGTTTATAAAGATGTTGCTAAGAAAAAACGAAAAGGGAGCTGAGGAGACAGTTCAGTCAATAGGCTTATTTGAGGCTGTGGGTCCACCACAGCTATTATCTAACAGGAGTTGTGGCATGCTCCTTTAATCCCAGCACTGGGGAGGTGGGGCCAGGTGGAGCCCTGAGGCTGACCAGTCGGCCAGCCTCGCCTAATCCACAAATTCAAGCTACAAAGAGGCCCTGTCTCCAAAAACAAATAAGATGGATGGCACCTGAGGAATGACTCCAAAGGCTGACCTCTGACCTCTACACTCTTGAGCACACACACCCATCACCTGGCTAGACTGGCTGAGCAGCAGGCTCTAGGGTCATCTGTCCGCACCCTGCCTCACAGGAGAGTTACAGGTGCAAATGGTCACGGCCAGGGTTTGCTTCTTTGAGACAGAGTCTTACTATGTAATCCTGGCTGGCCTGAAACTCGCTTCACTACATAACCAGTCTTGCTACACAGGTACCACCACACCTAGTGGATTTTTGTCCTTGTATAAACATGGGTGCTGGGGACCCAAACCTAAGTCCTCACTCGTGCAGGGAAGGTACTAGGTCCTCTACAAGAGCAGTAAGCATTCTTAACCACTGAGCACCCCTCCAGCCCCATGCTGTTTGGGGGTTTTCTTTCAAGACAAGGTCTTACTGTAAAACCCAGGCTGTACAGACCCTAGCAATCAACCTACCTCTGTTTTAATAATCTACTTCAAAATTAAAAAAAAAGACAGAGAAACCAGGCATGGTGCTACACATCTGTGAGCCCAGCAATGGGGAAGCAGAGGCAGGAAGATCAGGAGTTTAAAGTCACTCACTGGCTGCTACTTACATGGAGAATTTGGAGACAGCCTGTGCTACATGAGGCCCTGCCTTAAACAAACAAACAAACAAACAAACAAACAGTCAAGGTTTCATAATGAGACCCTGCCTCAAAAAATTAAAAGCTCCGCCAACACAGAAATAACAGAAATGCCCTTTATGTGATGAAGGAGCAGAGAGGATACACATTCACTCGGCAGAGTCTGAGCCACAAGAAGGAATGAGAAGCATGTGTCCATACTCAGGATCATCTGGAAAAGATGCAGGCCACAAAAGACCACGATTCCATTTAGAAACAGCTAGAACTCGCAAGCTTGCTAATGCTGGGGGAGGAGAGGGAGAAAGAAGTGACTTCTGAGGGGCACAGGATGGAGTCCCTTCAGATGGCCACCTGAAACTTTTCCCAGTGCTGCATAACTCAGAGACTGTACACAAAGTTACAACAGGGAACCGATTTGTGGCTCACAGTGGGGGAAAAAATCAGTTTCTACTGTGGTTATAAAGCTGCCACAAATACAGAGTTGTAAAACAATCAAACTGTATTATGGGGCAGTTGTGGAGGGTAGACACCTAACAACAGTTCCCCAAGCAGAAACCAGAAAGTCAGCAAGTAACAAAAAGTCAGACACATGAGGAAAAGAAACCCTTTCCCTGCCCCTCCCAGCTCCCAGAAACTGTTCCTGTATCAAGGTTCATCATTCCACTTCAAAAAATTCATAGGAGATAAATGTGTATGCATGTAAAATAATATACTTGGTACTATGAGCTAACAAGACATCAGAAAGTCTAACTGCTCATAAACAGGAAGCTGATTAAATGTGTTTAAAGGCTATTCTGTAGAAATAAAGCTATGCTCTAAATGGTTACATAGACAAGACATATTTTACTTAACCTGAGGAGAAGAGAAGTATGAAAAACGAACTTGTAAGACTAAATGGGCTGTGTGGAAATAACTTCACACTACCTCTGAAGATACAGAAGAGCTGCCACTGGCAAATGTTGCCCGATAAAGGAGACAGAGCCGGAAGACCAAACCCCATTTCCTACCTTCTGGATTTTCTACTGACGCACATGGTAACCAGAGTAAAAGTCCACTGGGAGGCAGCATATTGATAGCACAGGCACTCGAAGCCTTGGATCAGAATTTTCAGGCTCCAGGAAGTGTCTTACCTGCTGGTTGGTGCAGGAAAAGAAAATGAAAAGAGCTGATTCCAGAAGGGGTCGTTTTCAGAGATAGACTCCGGGCCTGACAGCTTTTTTAAGTACTCATTTTTCGGAAGATCACTGATCTTGCTGCTGTTCGATCCCATCTTCTATGTGGTATGCAGCTTGTCCTCACACGGGCATTTCCACAGGACAACCTATGAAAAAATGGAAAGACTCTTCAAATTGTTCAAATAAACATCACACTGTTTATAGCACTGAGCTACACAGACATAGAAGACTGCACCTCCTCTAAAGGCACAGTTGCAAATACACTGGACCCCAGGTACAAACTCCCAAGGGAGGAAATCTATCAGAGCCGATAAACACACAAACGTGTCAGTCACTGCACACACCACACGTTAGAATGAACGTAACTGTGGCTGGAGAGGCACTGAGCTTTCGAGCACTCGCTTTTCCAGCCTAAGTGCCAGGATTCGATCCCAGCACCCAGGTACAGCAGCTCACAGATACCAGGGACTCCAGCTCCATGGCAACCAGGGTCCTCTTTTGGCTTCTGTGGACATCTGCCCATAGGTGTGCACACACTTACAAGGAAGCACACATTCATGTGAGTAAAAACATAATAAACCTTTTTCAAAAAAAAAAAAAAAAGTGAGCCTAACTCAGCCCAAGAAAATGTCTCAAAGCAAACTGCCAATAATGCTAATCTGCTAGTTACTAAGAATAGTCTGGAAATGAAGTTCTCTTATAAGTAGAACAACAGTGCTAAAGAAACACCACGTCTGAGCAAAAGCACAAAGGAGAAAGGAAGTAAGGAACCTCCCATGTGCTTGCAGTACTTGCCGAGGGAATGGATGTTGTCCCATCCTCATTCTAGTCAGCATTCTCAATTCCAAAGAAATGACATCTCACTGCAGACACACACACACACACACACACACACACACACACACACACACACGAGACAATCTAGCAAGGGATGGCAGTTAAAAACAAACCCACATACTATTCTGATACAACTAACACAGACTTAATAATTACTCAAAGGAGTTGAGGACAGCCTCTACATTTTAATAAAACCAAAGAGATAAACAAGGGAGATCAGAGATGTTGCTCTTTGCCGAGAACCCAGGTTCATTTCCTAGGACCCACACAGTGGCTCACAATCATCTGTAACTCCGATTCCAGAGCTTCTGATGCCTTCTTTTCCCTCCACAGATACTACAAGCACAGAATGAAGAGACATACATGCAGGCAAAACTCCATATACATGAAATAAAATCTTTTTTTTTAAAAGCAACCACTGTAATTATGTATGTTAATGAAAATTAGATTTCCCAAGTGTGCACACACACACACACACCAAACCACTAATGAACAAACAAATTCAGATATGTCCTGTTTGACTAACAGTGGGAGGTTTCAATACCCTGCCCTCATCTTTAGATCATTGAAAACAAAAAGAACTAAAAACCTTCAGAGTTAAACTACACCATAGATCAACTGGACTTAACAGACATCCACAGACCATTACATCTAACAACTCAGAATGTGCGTTCTTCTCAGCAGCACATTCTGAGTCTGATGTATCCAACCTCATCACATGCTAGTCCACAACATAAGCCTAGTCAAATGCAGAAGAACTGAAAGAACTGTTACAGACCGTCTGATCACAGAGGGATAAAACTACACGTGAGCAGTGAGAAAAGCTGCAGGAAATACACAGCACACTAATGAGTAACTTTAGCGTCACTAAAAAAATCACAAGATATGGGGGCTGGTGAGATGGCTCAGCGGGTAGGAGCAACCGACTGTTCTTCCGAAGGTCCTGAGTTCGGGTCCCAAGCAACCACATGGTGGCTCACAACCATCTGTAATGAGATCTGACGCCCTCTTCTGGAGTGTCTGAGGACAGCTACAGTGTAGTTACATATAGTAAATAAATAAATCTTTAAAAAAAAATCACAAGATACACTTAAAAGTTATCAAAACAGGGTGAAGGAGAATATACAGCACTTACTGAAGATAAATGGAGATCAGATAAGTAAATGAAACAGACCCATAACCACTACTGAAATAGAGGAACTCAAAGTCTCTCAACCAGGAAAGCCCAGGGCCAAAAGGATTCAGCAAAGAATTCTACCAGGTTTCAAAGAGTTAACACCAATACTCAAATTATTCCACAAACTAGAACCAAAGAAACACTGACTAATTCTTTTACAAGACCACAATTACCCCCTCAGAAAGCACACAAAGACCCAACAACAATAGAAAATTACAGACAGGGCTCGCAAGATAGCTCAGTGGGTAAGAGCACTGACTGCTCTTCCGAAGGATCTGAGTTCAAATCCCAGCAACCACATGGTGGCTCACAACCACCCGAAATGAGATCTAATGCCCTCTTCTGGTGCGTCTGAAGTCACCTACAGTGTACAGTATATATAAATAAATAAATAAATCTTTAAAAAATAATAATAATAAAGAAAATTACAGACCATTATCCCTTTTGAACATAGATGCAAACATTCTCAATATAATACTTGCAAACTAAGAGCACATCAAATATTATACACACACATATATATCATACACACACACACACACACACACACACACACACACACACACACGCTACATCCCAGAAATGCAGGAATTGTTTAACACAACATAATGGACTAAAAGACAAAATTCACATGATCATCTCATTAGATGCAGAAAAGGCCTTTGACAAAATCCAACATCACTTCATGATAAAAGTCCTGAAGAGCTGGACCATGGTGGCGCACGCCTTTAATCCCAGTACTTGGGAGGCAGAGGCAGGCGGATTTCTGAGTTCGAGGCCAGCCTGGTCTACAGAGTGAGTTCCAGGACAGCCAGGGCTACACAGAGAAACCCTGTCTCGAAAAACCAAAAAAAAAAAAAAAAAAGAAGAGTTAAAGAGGTCATTGTGGTCATGGTGTCTCTTCACAGCAATTAAACCCTAACTAAGACAATACCACTCTCAGAAACGGTCAGATCCAATTGTGCACAAAATCAGTAAGGCTGGCTAAAATCAGAAGCAGCCCCAACAAGTGGAGTGCCTGCTGCGGACAACTGTCACTCAACATGGAAGAAGACATGTTCTTCTCAAGGCCTGTTTACCAGCATAGAGAACACACTCTATATGATAAAACACACGTTTAAGAAATTTAAAAGAGGGGGCTGGTGAGATGGCTCAGCGGGTAAGAGCACCCGACTGCTCTTCCGAAGGTGATAAGTTCAAATCCCAGCAACCACATGGTGGCTCACAACCATCCGTAACGAGATCTGGCTCCCTCTTCTGGAGTGTCTGAGGACAGCTACAGTGTACTTACATATAATAAAATAAAATAAATCTTAAAAAAAAAAAAAAAGAAATTTAAAAGAAAGCTGGGTGGTGGTGGTACACGCCTTTAATGCCTTGGGAGGTAAAGGCGGGCAAATTTCTGAGTTCTAGGCCAGCCTGGTCTACAGAGTGAGTTCCAGGACAGCCAGGGCTATACAGAGAAACCCTGTCTTGAAAAAACCAAAAAAAAAAAAAAAAAAAAAAAAAAAAAAAAAAAAAAAAAAAAAAAAAAAAAAAAAAAAAAAAAAAAAAAAAAAAAAAAAAAAAAAAAAAAAAAAAAAAAAAAAAAAAAAAAAAAAAAAAAAAAAAAAAAAAAAAAAAAAAAAAAAAAAAAAAAAAAAAAAAAGGAAGGAAGGAAGGAAGGAAGGAAAGAAAGAAAGAAAGAAAGAAAGAAAGAAAGAAAGAAATTTAAAAGAATATAAATGCTAGCCCCATTGTGGTGGCACATGCCTTTAACCCCAGCACTCAGGAGAGAGGCAGGAGGATCTCTGTGAGTTGGAAGTTAGCCTGGTATAAAGAACAAGTTCCAAGACAGCAAAGCTACAAAGAGAAACTCTGTCTTGGGAAAGGGGGATGGATACAAATGGTTTTTACTGTTCAAATCAAAAAGATAAACAAGGCAGAGCCATGAGAACATGCTGAGCTCACAAACAATGATCATAAAGTCATCCACTAGCATCACAGAAAATAAATATACACAAGAGAGCTGTTTGAAACAGGGGAGACAAAGGGGCTATAAGCGCCAAACACCTGTGTGAACTTTGAACCCAGATTTGGGAAAACAAAGGAAAAAATGGAAGGGGAAAAAAAAAAAGAAAGCACACTTTACACAAATAAGAACTACAGACTTGGGGCTGGCAAGATGGCTTAGTGGTTAAGAGCACTGACTGCTCTTCCAGAGGTCCTGAGTTCAAATCCCAGCAACCACACGGTGGCTCACAACCATCTTTAATGGGATCTGGTGCCCTCTCCTGGTGTCTCTGAAGAGAGCAACAATATACTCATACATAAAATAAATCTTTTTAAAAAAACAAAAAAGAACTATGGACTTGGTTAGATGATGGACGCATGCTGACTCTATGTGGCTCCCCCTTATGGGGTAAAAAGTCATTACATCTGCAACTAACTTTCAAACGGGAGTGCACTTTAATTAGTACAAAAGAAAGAGGAGAACAGGTAGTGTTTATTGTGGTATTCTACTCTTCTGCCTTTGAAACTTAGCAAAAATAATGTTAACAAACAAGTAAAAAGTCTTACCAAATAAGTAAAAAGCTACATATAGATACAACACTGAAAAAATAATAGGCCTGCGCCAGCAGCTCAGTAGTAAAGAACTGCTAGTCATATAACACACACACACACACACACACACACACACACACACACACTCTCTCTCTCTCTCTCTCTCTCTCTCTCTCTCTCTCTCTCACACACACACACACACACACACACACACACACACACACCAGCATTTGGGAGTCTCGGGCAGGAGGAGGCCCAGAGGCTAGCCTAAGGTACATACCAAGCCCCTGCATCCTCTCCCCATAGGCATTCCCCTGTGAGACATAAAGTTAAAACAGTGCTAATGGAAAACAGTTCATTTTCAGGAAATAAGTTTTTGTGCCTTGTTGTTTGCTATATGTGATCGAATGTCAATAAACTACACAAACACACACACAGAAGGGGGGGCAAGAAATACAAATATCTTACTATGGTCTGTGGTCTACTATGCTTCGCCAGTATAATTCCCTGACTTTGATAAAGAGGGCCTGCCACTGCTTTGTGGTCCTTCACTCTCACCAACGCCCGCCCGCCCTCTGTGACTGGTGCAAGCACCTTACTTAGCCAGAGCTCCTTTCCTGGCTGGTGCAGGAGCTGTTGACCTAAAGTCTGAGCCGGCAAGAGCTACTCGTCCGTGTAGCCTCCTGGTGTTGAAGCATTAGGTCCAATGAAAAGGCTTTCCAAGGCTGTACAAGCTAGCTCAGTTGTTTACAGTACTTGTTGCTCTTAACATGGCCCCAGGTTCCAGACGGTGGCTCACAATCATACCTAAGTCCAGTTCCAGGGGATCCCAATCCCTGACCTCCTCAGACACCAGACACACACGGTACATACATATGGTACACATACATGCATGGCACATGAAAATCTCTCATACATAAATCTCTAAGCCCAATATGAAGAGGCTGGCCTAGAAGTTGCTATGTCGCTTAAGCTGGCCTCAGCCTACAATCCTGCCTTAGCCTCACAAATGCAGGGATAACAGATGTGCAACACCATGCCTAGACTCAAGTGGGTTTTTGCATGTGTGTTTGTATGTATGTGGGGGAGGGGTGCTATCGTTTTGGGGTGTTTTTGTTTCTATGTGGGTTTTTAAAGACGTTATTTATGTGTGTAGGAGTTTTGCCTGCATGTATGTCCTGTGCTCCACATGCATGTAGCACTTGAAGAAGCCAGAGGAGGGTGTTGGAACCCCTGAAACTAGGGTTTAAGCTGAGCCACTTCTCCAGCCTCTTCTTGCCTACATACATAGTCCAGGCTGGCCTTAAACTTGCTATGTAGCCAAAGATGACTTGATCTTCCTACTTCTACGTCCCAAGTGCTGGAATTTCAGGGGTGCACTGCCTCACCCAGCTTTCAAGTGGTCATGTCTGCTTACTTCTGACCTTTATATTAGTGACATGGCTAAGCTGGGAACACAAAGTGAGGGGGACAGCAGCAGGACAGGGGTGACAGCTGCTGCAGCAATTAACAAGAGAAGTTCAGAAAATAAATAGCTGGGCCAAAGACAGGACACAGAGAGGCTCCAAGAGCTGACACCAGGAGATATGCCCTAACCCATGGAAAGGTTTCTAGGAGCTGCCAAACCTGAAGGTTACTTTGGGCCTGTAAGCTATATTACCGTGTCATAGGCTGAGGAGCCCAAGAGCTGTAAGAATTGCAGCTACGGGGCAGAGATCTCAGGACCAGGGGCCTACTCGGGAGCCCTGAAACCAGCCGGTGCCACCTGCAGCTGCTGCCACTCATGGTGTGAGAGGTCAAGGATTATAATAGCTGCCAAGCACCAAGGCTACTGATGCCCAAAACTCAGAGCAACAACCTCTAACCCAGTTGCCTGCAGCTTTAAGTCTCTGGCTTGAACTGGAGTAAAGGGCACAGAATCCTCAGGAGTGAGGATTAGAGCTGTAAAACCTCTGGGTCTGAGGCTAGCCCCGAAGGACACACAAGGGCCCAGAAGTGCCAAAACTGGAAGAGCTTCTTCACACCGCTCACGGTTCCTATCTGGAGGGTGCAAAAGGCCTGCAACCAGCTGATGAGTAGCAAAGACACACTACAGCTATACACAGGCATACGCATATGCAATAGATTTCTCTGCCAACATAATAAGCCAATTCAAGCCGAATTAAAAGTATAAAAGCAGGTTTATTTGAGAACAGCTCCCTGACAAGTTCACCAGTCTCAGGAAATGAGGCCAAAGATGTCGACATGCAAACAGAGATAGAGAGATAGAGAGAGAGATAAGGTCAGAGAGAAGAGAAGGTAACCAAAATGTTTGGATTATATAGGGAAGACCAGGGGACTGGGCTGGAAAGTTCAGGGTAAGGGACAAGCCTATACTAGCCACACCCAGTAACAAGTAGGGACTGAGGGATGCTGGGAGGACGTGGGGGCCAGGTGTGCTTTGATATGTTAAATAGGCACTTCAGCCACTGGTCCCAAGTTTGGAGCTTAATACATCTGTGTGCTTTGTATGTGTTAGCTTACAGGTGATTCCACTAAGCTGCCCCTGAGGGACCTAGCAACTGCTTATGTCATTACCTACCACCACTGACTGGCACCAGGTGTGTGGAGTCGGATATGAGGACCCCATATCCCCTCTCTCTCTGGTACCCTGTGTTCCCCGTTTCTGCCCATCCTTCTCTGTGCTCCTCCTCCCTGCCCTCATGGCTCTCCTCCTATCCATAGTCTGCTTGTCTGTATGTCTGTTCGTCTGCCTCTTTCCCTTCTCTAGACCCTCACTCCCTTCCCTTCCCCCAAATAAACCCCTTTTACACCAGATCTATTGCATGGAGTACTCGGGCACACCTTGGCATGAGCCCACCAGGTATCTCACTGCATTATATTTCCAAACAATATGTGTGTACGCCTGTATGCACACACACATTTTTTTTCAAGACAGGGTTTCTTGAAACATGACTGTCTTGGAACTCGCTCTGTAGACCAGGCTGGCCATGAGCTCAGAGATCCCCTTGCCTCTGCCTCCAGAGTACTGAGACTAAAGATGTGCACCACCATGCCAAGCCAATCCTACAGTTATATTAATTAACGCAGAGATAAACTTGATGAAAAGTGAAAAGTATACAGGACTCTATTGTGTTTTAAAAGTATGATTAATCTATAATTCCTTCCAGGTAAAGGACTGACTCTAAGCTGCAGAGGCTGGAGGGTGACTCAGTGGTTAAATGCACTTACTGTTCTTGAAGAGGATCTGGGTTTGGTTCCCAGCACCTACATGGTGGCTTACAGCCAGACAGTTACAAGAGACCTGACGCCCTTTTCTGGGTCTGTGGGCTCCGAGCATATTATTATAAAAATAAATAAATCTTTAGAAGAAAAAAATCTAATCTGTAATTCCCAGAAAGCTACCAACAAATCAGACTCACCAGTATTTCTTATACACCAGTAAGTCCATTTCCCAGTGCCTACATTATCACATAATCAGTACTTTCTCACACACCAGTAAGTTCATTTCATGGTGCCCATATTATCACATAATCAGATACTGAGACACCCTGCCCTGTCAGTTAAATGGGTGGCCACAAATGAATGAATCCTCTCCCACCTCACTCAGAGCTGGAAGAGTTCTCAACAATGGTAGCACACTAACTAGCCAGCTTAGTTCACCTGAGACATGACCACTGCTAATTACAAACTAAACAATCTTCTCCAGAAAGCAAAATATGCATTGAGCTCTCCCAATATATGTACCCGAACTCTCCTGTCAAACCACTAGCCATAATGCTGTGGGATCAGCTCTTGTCCTCTTCCACCCACTTGAGGGAATTGTCACTGCCTTTCTTTTTTTTTTTAAAGATTTATTTTATTTATTATATGTAAGTACACTGTAGCTGTCTTCAGACACTCCAGAAGAGAGCGCCAGATCTCGTTATGGATGGTTGTGAGCCACCATGTGGATGCTGGGATTTGAACTTATCACCTTCGGAAGAGCAGTCGGGTGCTCTTACCCGCTGAGCCATCTCACCAGCCCTGTCGCTGGCTTTCTAACCAAGTTCTGCCTTCCTGCTTTGATTGAGATAGTCCTCCACCTTAGCCTAGCCCCCAACCTTGAAATCACAATCTGCCTAGCTACCAGCACAGGTGTGTGCCACAATAGCTTAAATTCTTTAATTTGTCCAATTATCCATGACCCCAGAAGATGTCTCAATGGCTAGTTTTGAAAAAGCAAACTGTGGTTGTTTGAAAAGGAATGGTTCCAGGCTGGTGAGATGGCTCAGCAGGTAAGGGCACTGACTGCTCTTCCGAAGGTCCTGAGTTCAAATCCCAGCAACCACGTGGTGGCTCACAACCATCCATAATGAGATCTGACACCCTCTTCTGGTGTGTCTGAAGTCAGCTACAGTGAACCTATGTATAATAATAAATAAATCTTTTTTTTTTTTTAAAGATTTATTTTATTTTATATTATATGTAAGTACACTGTAGCTGTCTTCAGACGCTCCAGAAGAGGGAGCCAGATCTTGTTACGGATGGTTGTGAGCCACCATGTGGTTGCTGGGATTTGAACTTATCACCTTCGGAAGAGCAGTCGGGTGCTCTTACCCGCTGAGCCATCTCACCAGCCCCCATAAATCTTTAAAAAAAGAAAACAATAGGAATGGTTCCACGGGCTCACATATTTGAATGCTTGGTCATAGGGAATAGTGCTACTATTAGGAGGTATGGCCTTGTTGGAGGAAATGTGTCATATGGGGGTGGGCTTTGGAGTTTCAAAAACTCCAGCCAGGCCCAGTGTCTGTCTCTCGAGTCCTGCAGACAGCAGAACATTCTGTTCCTTCTCAGCAGGAAAAGGATTTTGCTGTTTGTTGTGGTCTAAATGAAAATGGTCTCCACAGACTCACAGGGAGCAGCATCACTAGAGGTGTGGCCTTGTTGGAGGATGTTTTCCTTGGGGAATGGGCTTTGAGCTTTCAGAAGCTTGAGCCAGGCCTAGTGGCTCAGTGTCTCTTCCTGCTGCCTGCCAATCCAGATGTAGAACTCTCAGCTACCTCTCCATCACCTCTGCCAGCACGCCACCATGCTGCCTGCCATGACAATAATGGGCTGAATCTATGAAAGTGTAAGCCACTCCCAATGAAATGTTTCTAAGTGTTGCCATGGTCATGATGTCTCTTCACAGTGATAGAACACTGACTAAGACACAAACAAACAAAAGAGACCATAACAATTTATATACAGTCAGCTATTCATCAGGGGACTCTGCTAATTAGCTGTCAGAGCTGCAGACTTAACAGTAACATCCTGGATAAACATGCCCAAGTGTGCGGGTTATATATAAAAGTGGGTTAGTGACGAAAGAGTATTAGTTTGCTGGCATAAGTAATTTATGACTAGATTTCTAGAGTCTTGAGTTTGCTTCTGTACGTTTTATTAAATTAATGAAGAAGATAACAACAGACCAAAAGAGATGAGAAGCATGGCAGTTTGCCTCACACAGAGTGTAATGCTAGTCCACTCTCTCACACGAGATGCAATGCTAGTCCACTCTCCCTGTGGTAACTTTAGGGATCCATGACCATGGCTGAAATGTACTCAGCTGACAAGCCAGAAGACCTGGCTTTGGCCCCCAGCACCGTATAAAACAAGCATGGGGGCTGGGGCTGGAGAGATGGCTCAGCAGTTGAGAACACTGTCTGCTTTTCCAGAGGACCAGAGTTCAATTCCCGGGACCCATATGGCAGCTCACACTGTCTGAGTCCTGTTTCAGGGGATCTGATCCACTCACACATGCAGGCAAAACACCAATGGACAGAAAATAAAAATTAGTAAGTTATTAAAAAACAAAAGCTGCCGGGCGGTGGTGGCACACGCCTTTAATCCCAGCACTCGGGAGGCAGAGGCAGGCAGATTTCTGAGTTCGAGGCCAGCCTGATCTACAAAGTGAGTTCCAGGACAGCCAGGGCTATACAGAGAAACCCTGTCTCGAAAAACCAAAACAAAAGTAATCAGTGAAAACAGTTTACTTTGTGAGTTTATCAGGTACATGAATACTCCATCATCATTAGAACAAGGTTCCCCTGTGACACAAGGCACCAGGGAAGACAGGACTACTGTGAAACCTACTAGTGAAAGGCAGGCCTTCTTCAACAGATACGGTGCAGACACGAGGCCTCAAGGACCCACACTACAAAGCATCCGTCCCTCTCCGACCATTCAGTTTCTCACAGCAGAGAAAACTTCAGTGTCTTCTGGGGTAAAGGTCCTGCACTGTTCCACGTGCAGAGAAACGTATATACCATGACCTGTTTACACTGCCCCTGATATAAACCTCTACTCTGCTGGCACAGAAACTATCATAAGATTTTATGTTTTGTGTTTTAAAATGTGTTTGAGTGCTTTGCCTATGTGCTGTGCACACAAGCAAGCCAGGTACTCACGGGGATCAGAGGAGCGCATTGGACGTCCTGGGACTAAGGTTCCAGACCCATGTGAGCCACATACAGAAGCGCACCCAGGTCCTCTGCAGGAGCAACCAGTGCTCTGAACCACCGGGCCACCGCCCCGAGTCACTAGCTTCTCTAAACCCAAGGGTAGTAGCCTCGATATGACAAAGATGAGCAGAAAGGCTGCCAACAGCGCCACACACAAGCCTATGGTAAGGAGAAGCTGCTCCTGCTGCTTGCAGCAAGCAGCCTGTCAAAGGAGCTACAGAACAGCATTTGCACACACAAGCTGACTCCCTTCCCCCCCCCCCCCCGCCAGCTTTCCTATCACACATCCCTCCCCTACAGCTCTCATTATGTAAAATGGAGCTTGAAATGGCATCTTCCTACATTATATAAAATGTGTCTCCTAGGTGGATTACTCCTGAGAGACAAGAATCAAACCCCTCCCTCTCTCTCTCTCTCTCTCTCTCTCTCTCTCTTTTCCTTCTCCCTGTTAACCTCCAGCACTCTGCTAAGGAGAAGGACGCTTGCTGAAATAGCCATGGTCCAAGTTAATAAACACATGAAAAAAATTTTCAACCTAAAGAAAGTGAACTGTGCTATCCAAAACAACAAAATGGGGCTTGGGAGACTGCTCGGTAGCTAAGAGCTCTCTTCCAGAGTTCTGTTCCCAGCACCCGTGTTCTGGCCTCTGAAGGCACACACAGGCAGCAAACATTCACATAAACACAACTGTAAGTAAAAATTAAAGAGCAAATCTAAAAAAGTGCAATGTTGTAAAGTACCGTTTGTATCCCTGGGCCGGGACAAGGCTTACACTCTGCCAACAGTGTGAGGACCATGGTAAGTAGCAATCAGAGCACCACCCGCAGGGCTCCATAGTCACTGGACACAGGTGGGCAGGCTTGGAGGACAGCGGACCAGCAGGATTATCTCCCAAACTCCTAGGAGGCCAGCAAGGGGAGGGGTGGGAGTTGCACTGTTTGAATGAATTACAAGAAGTAGAAGCATACGAGTCACTGGGATTGGACTTGAGGTTTTAAAAGCCCATGGCAGGGCTAGTCTCTGTCTGTCTGTCTGTCTGTCTCCTCCCCCTCCTTCCCTAGGGACATAGAACTCTCAGCTCCTTCTCCAGCACCATGCCTGCCTGGATGCTGCCATGTTCCCCGGCATGCTAATAATGGACTAAACCTCTGAAACTGTAAGCCAGCCCACAGTTAAATGCTTTCTTTTATATGTCATGGTCTCTTCGCAGCAACTGAACAGTGACTAACACACATATCCTAAGTAATTTAAGCTTTTGCTTGAGCGAAGTTGGGCAGAAGTAGGATTCTACCAACACAGATGAGCATGCCAGTTCTTACAGGATACTTAGAACTCGCTGTAAGAAACACAGAGGCCCCAAAGTAGTTACTTTAAAGATCAGGA
>LR753518.1:0-19338 GCA_902729485.2 Mus minutoides | reverse complement strand
AGCCGGTTAGAGCACCCGACTGCTCTTCCGAAGGTGATGAGTTCAAATCCCAGCAACCACATGGTGGCTTACAACCACCCGTAACAAGATCTGACGCCCTCCTCTGGTGCGTCTGAAGTCAGCTACAGCGTACTTATGAAGAATAATAAGAAATGAATCCTTGGACTGGAGAGACCAACCAGAGCAAGTGAGGCTGTCCGGCGAGCGGAGCAGAACGGGGACGGCCAAAGCAAGCAGGGACGGCTGGAGCTAGCGGGGCCGGAGCGAGTGGGGCCGAACGGGAACGGCCAGAACGAGCGGGGCCAACCGGAGCAAGCGGAGCCGATCAGAGCGAGCCGGGCCGGCTGGAACGAGCAGGGGCCGTACGGGGGCGGCCAGGAGCAAGTGGGGCTGGCCGGAGCGAGCAGAGCCGGTGGGAGCGAGTGGGGTTGACCGGAACAAGGAAAAGATAAATAAATAAATTAATTAAAAAAAAAAAAAAAGATCAGGATTGGGAGCTGGCAACATGGGACCTAGTAAAGGCATTGCCACCAGGCCTGAGCACCCGAGTTTGATCCTCAGAACCCACAAGGTGCAGGGAGAGACCTGACTCTCCCCATGCTGTCCTCTGAGATCCAGACTCCCACAGTAGCGTGTGCATGGCCACACACATCAATATTCAGAAATAAAGAAATAAATTTGCATTTTAATGTTTTTACCTAGAGGCAGAAGCAGGTGGATCTCTGAGTTCCAGGCCATCCACAGGTACATAATGAGACCCTATTGGGAAGGGAGGGACGGAGGGAGGACTGACAGACAGATGGACAAGTAAACTGACAATCTGTTGGGTTGGGAAAGACGTTTTATTCTGTTTGTACTGCTTCGTTTTTCCCCAACAGTAAACCTGCTACCATTATATTCTAAAAAGAAGGTAAGCCACAGGTTCTCTGTGCTCTTCTAGGAGAGTCCAGCGGGCTTCAGGTTTGTGCTAGCGTCTGAGTGAGCAACTCAAGGGTATATATATACACTCAGTCTTGACTTCTCAGTCAAAATTCAACCAGAAACCTTTCCTTAGTGCATATTCTGACTTGATGCCTGGCTCTCATAAATATTAACATGAAATTCATCACTGTACCCCAGAATAAGGAACCCCTGCAAACGTTAGTATTTCTACAGTGCTGTCAGCATCCCTGCTTCATATTATTTCCCTTACAGAGCCAGGCATTTGCTCCACAATTGCTGTGACAGATGGACCACAAATGCTAGGCGTGAAGGTGACTACTGAGAAGAGAACAAGACCAGGTCTCTAACACTAATGAATTAGATGCTAACGTGAAAGACATGAAGTTGGTAGATTTGGATAAATAACTATCCTGGAGCTACTTCTATCCAAGAAGCTATGAAAATACGAAAGAATTTGAGGTCAAAGGAACTTGGTACTTTTATTTAACTAATTTATTTCTGTTTCTTAGTCACACTATCTATCTATTTATTTATTTATTTACTTTGAGGCAAAGAGATAGCTCAGTGGTTAAAAGCACTTCCTGCTCCTACAGAGAGCACAGGTGTGGTTTCCAGCAAGCACAGGACGAAGTCACAACCACCTGTAACGTCCAGGGCACTCAATGCCCTACGGAAGCACCTGCATGAATATGACACACATTCATGCACTCAGGCACACATATACACATAAAATAAATGCTTTTTAAATGTAAATACATTCTTTTCTGTGGGGAGCAGCATGGCCACATGGGCCAAAGATGGCGCCCTGGCTCTATGCTAAGCGCTGTGACCTCGCTTGTTTATCCCAGTCTCAGTCATGCGCAATAAAAGCAGCGTGTGTAACTTGTGGTGCCTTGGATGTGTACGTCTATGATTGGGTGGTGTGAGGTGATGTGAGTGAATGGAAGAGGATAAATTGTGGGCAGTCCCAGAGGATTGAAGGATTGAGGATTGATTGAGGATGACTGGAGGATGATCAATGAAGAAGAAGAAAGCTGGGAAAGCTGCTAGAAACCTCCAAATAAAGAGAAGCGGCTGCAGCTGCTCTGAACCTGCCTTGGTGTGAGTGTCGTTTATTCCCACTCTCTGCTGGTCAGAGATTGGGGTTGCGACACTTTTCTTTTCTTTTCTTTTCTTTCTTTCTTCTTCTTCTTTTTTTTTTTTTTTTTGGTTTTTGGTTTTTGGTTTTTTTGAGACAGGGTTTCTCTGTGCAGTCCTGGTTATCCTGGAACTCAATCTGTAGACCAGGCTAGCCTCAAACTCAGAAATCCACCTGCCTCTGCCTCCCAAGTGCTAGGATTACAGGCATGCGCCACCACTGCCCAGCTCGTAAATACATTTTTATATGTGCGCATGGAGAAAGGACACATGCCATGAAGATGCACTAAGGTCAGAAGACAACTCGAGCCAGTCAGTTCCCATCTTCCACACACACCATTTGTACTCAGAGACTTTAAAGAGAAATCTCAGAGCTGAAGCAGGTGACTAGAGAAATGGACAATGGTCACTAGCCAAAGACACCAACAGTTGGTGGAGTAATGGCAAAGTCTCTGAAAGACTGCTCCAAGTGCTACATTAAGTAGAGTGTAGCACTCCACCCAGAGAATGAAGATAATGACAACAAACAGACGTCAGCCAAACAGGAGGAGAGCAGGGAGTACCCTACCCAACACAGCTGGGTAGGCCCACCTCAAGAGTCTGCCAGCAGGGACAGCGACATGAGTGAGCCCACTCACGCACGGAACCCTGAGAAGATTACAGAAATGTAGACATGGCACAACACAGTCCAAACAAGGTGTAGGGCTGCTAGTGGGGCCCTGTCCATGGGAACAGAGGGCTGACTGCAAAGTTCTAGAACTCTAAGACCAAAGACTAGGAGGGCAATGGAGGAGGAGGTAAACACAGGAGGATGAAGCCTGCTGGCTACTCGGTTACACAAGGTGCCCCAGCCTCCAAGGCAGGGGACTGCAAGCTTCAATTCAAGACTAAATAGCAAGGCAGTGCCCAAGGATCCTTAGCAGTCTTCCTTCCCTCCAGCTCACTTTTACAACTGCTTACACCCTAACTGCCATGTCCACATTCAGCAAGACCACCAACACAAAGTGCTTCCAATCATTTTGTGTGTGCGTGTGCTTGCTGGAAACCATACCTGCGGCTCTCTGCAGGAGCAGGAAGAGCTTTTAACCACCCAGCTATCTCTTTGCCTCAAAGTAAATAAATAATGTAATGCCGGGTGGTGGTGGCACAGGCCTTTAATCACAGCACTTGGGAGGCAGAGGCAGGTGGATTTCTGAATTCAAGGCCAGCCTGTTCTACAGTTCTACAGGGTAAGTTCCAGGACAGCCAGGACTGCACAGAGAAACCCTTTCTCGAAAAACAAAAAACAAAAAACAAAAAACAAAAAACAAAACAAAACAAAAAAAAAGAATCGGATATAAAGTGGTTAAATGAAAGTACCAAGTTCCTTTGACCTCAAATTCCTTCATATTTTCAGAGCTTTTTGGATAGAAGTAGCTGTGGGATAGTTATTTACCCAAATCTACCGACATATTACACATTAACATTTGATTCATTAGTGGCAGAGACCTGGTCTCGTTCTCTTCTCAGTAGTCACCTTCGTGTCTAGCATTTGTGGTCCATCTGCACTAAGCATTTGTGGAGTGCATGCCTGGCTCTGTTCCTGGCATTAAGTAAAATAAAACCACTTAGGAGGCACAGGCAGGCAGATCTCTGTGAGTTCAAGGCCAGCTTGGTTTACAGAGTGAGTTCCATGCTCCAGACTGAGCCATCCGTCCACATCTTTCTGTTTGTTATCAACAGTGTGGCTGGGGCAGACGAATACAACCTAGGAAACATTGCCAGATTGAGCATTTATGGCAGCACCCGAACCTGCACTGCCGAGCAGTGCTCAGTAGCGTCAGCAAGGAAAGGAAACTAGAACATTCCAAACTGAGCGTCTCCTCACAATGCAAGGTCTCCCCAAAAATAACCAGGGAAATGGGGCCACAGCCAATTAGACTTCAGCATGGTTCACTTGATAGCCAAGGTTTTAAAAGGCATTAATAAACAGCGAGTCACTTAAACTGTGTTGGATTACAAAAGCCAAAAAATGTATCCAGAGAAAAATTTAACATTTGACTCTTTAAAGTGAAAAGTTACTCAAAAAATTCTGTGTGGAATAATAATAGCTATAAATATTTTCAAAAAATATAGGAAAATATTCCCTCAGGGGTTGGTGAGATGGCTCAGTGGGTAAAGATGCTTACCACTTGCCAAGATGGCCTGAGTTCCCGGGAACCCATATGGTATAAGGAGAGAACTGACTGCAAGCTGTCCTGACTGCACCCAAGGGCATACACAGACACACACTCACAGACATGCATGCACACGCGCTCACACACACACACACACACACACACACACATACACACAAAAGGAAAAAAGGAAGACAACCTGAAATAGAATCTCTAGACATGTGTAACAACTGACAGTGTTAGATATGGGTGGAACAAAAAGAGGCGAAGCTGAACAAAATATAAACCCTGAAGAAATGCAAGATGCACTAAGTCTGCAAAGACTTGATGAACTAAGCCTAGCATTAGATGGCCCAAAGGGCTTTATAGAAACTCCTACCATTGCATAGCTATCACTCCAGCCCACAATACTGACAATTCTTTATTACTAATGAGTAATAATAATATTAATAATAATAATGGGCCAGAGAGGTGGCTCAGTGGTTAAGAACACTTATTCTTGCAAGGAACTCAGTTTAACTCCCAGCACTAACATGGTAGTGCCATAACTCCAGTTTCAGGGGACAGAACACCCTCTTCTCATCTTTGCAGGCACTAGGTATACACATGATGCAAAGATATACCTGCGCCGGGCGGTGGTGGCCCATGCCTTTAATCCCAGCACTTGGGAGGCGGAGGCAGGCGGATTTCTGAGTTCGAGGCCAGCCTGGTCTACAAAGTGAGTTCCAGGACAGCCAGGGCTATACAGAGAAACCCTGTCTCGAAAAACCAAAAAAAAAAACAAAAAACAAAAAACAAAAACAAGAGATATACCTGCAAGTCAAACACACGTATACATACAATGAATAAATCTGAAAAGAAATTTTGAGAATAAAATAAAAGTTCTTTTTTTTTCTCTTTTGAAGCTAGAGTCTCAGTATGCCAGACTAACCTTGAATTCAATAGTTAACTAATTTGGCTGGCTTTAAATGTATGGCAATCCCCCTACCTAAGCCTCCTGAGTGCTAAGACTTAAGCATGCACCACCATGCCTAGCTTTAAAAGAACGATTATCCTTATGACAAGTCTCACATGGCTCAAGCTGGCCTTAAACTTGCTATGAAGCCAAGGGTGGCCTTGAACTTCTGATTCTTCTGCCTCAACCTCTCAAGTGCTGGGATGACAGGCATGTGCCACCATACCCATGCTGTAAAGCCCTAGTGACAGAATCTAGCACCATCTGGATGCTAGGCAAGCACTGTACCAACCCTACATCCCCAAATCCTAGTAACGCATCTCAAACTTCAATAAAAACTTGGAGAAATTTCTTCTCTCTTATAGTCTCTTTCAATTTACCTTCCGAACACTAAAATATTTATAATCTGGCCCTTTCTTCAAAATGCCTACCACTGCTTGGTCTTTAAAAAAAAAAAAAAAAAAGATTAAAGCAACAAATGCTTAATTAATTTCCCTAAAATTACAGAAGCATCAAGGCAGATGTCAAACCCAAGCAGGTAAAGTGCAAAAGAGTCTTACACACCACATCCATCTCACTGTCAGTACAGCACACTGTTTCATGAACCAAGAAGAGGATAGCATCAAAGATGAAAACATTCGGGTCTAGGGAAGATGGCTCAGCCAGCAAAGTGCTTGCCACGAGGAAGGTAGGACCTGAGTTTAGCCTCCTAGTACCTGTGTGAGAAGCCAAGGCAAGCAAGGGTGTCACTTTTCTAACACCAGTGTTGGGGAGAAAGACAGGTGATCCCTTGTTAGGAGCCGTGGGCTCCATCCCCAAGCCAAGCCGCTACGCGTCCCGAACGGGAGCGGCTAGTGACGATTGTAAACAACTCAGTACGCAGGCGTGGTGACGTAATCACGTAAGTTACCGCCCACAGCGGCTCCCGAGTCCGCGCGCGTCGACACCGGTTGCCTAGAGACGCATACAGGCTCAAATGCGGCTGCGCCTTGACGCCCATTTGTCACCGCCCAGGCCCGGGGCATATGAGAGTAGCAACCAATCCAAGACGACACGCGTCACGCTGACGTATATGTGAACGTGGGTATTTCTGGGGACGCTTTCCCACTCTCGGTCTCTTTTCCACACTTCTTCATATGGATCAATAAAGGTTATTTGCAGGAGGACTCTGGCCCCCATTTTCTCTCTCCTAGGCAGGGCGGGAAAATGGGAGTTTCTCACAGCGGCGTTTCACAATCCCTGACACAGTACACACCAGCAAACACAGGCATATGCACACAGAGGAGTAACCAAAGAATAAAAAGGAACCCTAACATTAAAAGCAAAATAAAGCTGGGCATGGTGGCGCATGCCTTTAATCCCAGCACTTGGGAGGCAGAGACAGGTGGATTTCTGAGTTTGAGGCCAGCCTGGTCTACAAAGTGAGTTCCAGGACAGCCAGGGCTACACAGAGAAACCCTGTCTCGAAAAACCAAAAAAAAAAAAAAGAAAAGAAAAGAATTAACTTTTAAATAAATTGGAGAAAAATATATTCACTATTTCAGAATCACAGATCCAAATGAGCAACTCAAATACAAAAAAACAAAAATATTAACAGGACAGGGCTGGAAAACCAAGCAAAGTACTCAAGACCCATCACAAGACAGTTGGAGAAACACAAAGTTATCTGCCAACATTGAACAAATATCTGAGTGCCAGATATGTGGCTAGCCATATACCAAGGACCAAGATTAAAACTGTCAAGAATAGAATATTATGGGCTGGAGGGGTGGCGCAGCAGTGAAGAACATTTGCTGCTTTTGCAGAGGACCTGTGTCCAGCTCCCTGCACCCATGCGGCAGCTCAAAACCCCAATTTCAGGGAATCTGACTCCCTCTGCTAACCTTTCTGACCACCGGATACACACACAGTGCACACACATTTATGCAGGAAAACACTCATACACATAGAAATAGATTTTTTTCAAAGAAAATGGTTTGAAAAACATGGAATATATTTAATCTACTAAATCAATCAGATAAATCACAAGAAACGAATTAAAAGACTAGCACACTGGTATATGCTAACTGTAATCCCTGTAAAACAACACAGGGACAAAGAAGGTGGGAGTCCAGGTCCCAATCACCCTCACAAGCATATCCCAATGACCCACGGGTCTCCCACAAGGCTTGAGATCTCAGTGGTTCCACAACTTCCCAATAATGCCACCCTGCAGACAATGCCTCTAACACGTGAGTATTGGTGGGACACTCAAGATCCCACCTGGGGGGAAAACTGCCCCAAGGTCACGCCATAGAATCTAAAGCTTGCCGGGCTTGGTGGGGCACGCCTTTAATCCCAGCACTCAGGAAGCAGAGGCAGGTGGATTTCTGAGTTCGAGGCCAGCCTGGTCTACAGTGAGTTCCAGGACAGCCAGGGCTATACAGAGAAACTCTTGTCTCAAAGAAAAAACAAACAAACAAACAAACAAAAAAACCCAAAAAACTAAAGCTTGAACGGTAAGAGTAGTTGGCTGGGTTAGGTGAGCAAGTTCAGAAACCTCCAAGCCAGAAAAGAAGTGTCTGACAGGTCCTAAGGAGGAAAACTAGTGGAACCAGGCATGGTGGCACATGCTTTGATTCCAGCACTCTGGGAGGCCGAGGCAGACAGATCTCTGAGCGTTCCAGGACAGCCAGGGCTACACAGACAAACCCTATCTCAGGGAGAGAGAGAGTGGGGGAGGGGGGAGGGGGGTCAAAAAGAGTTCAGCTGGCTGGTGGGGGAGGAAATCAAAGTGGAAGCCTTAAGAAGCCAAAGCAAGTGGAGCGTGCCTTTAATCCCAGCTCTCTGGAAGCAGAGGCTGATGTGTCTCTGTGAGTTCAAAGCAAGTCTAGTCTACATCTCCATTCCAGGGCAGCCAGGGCTACATAGAAAGACCCACCCTGTCTCAAAAAAAAAAAAAAAAAAAAAAAAAAAGCCAGTGCTGGTGCTTTACAGAGACTTAGCACACAGCCTGCCTGCGCAACGCAAGCTGGAGCAGGAGCACTGAGGCAGTCTGGCATGGAACTCACTATGTAGGCTAGACTGGCCTCAAACTCAGAGATCTGCCCGCCTTGTGCAGGGGGGGGGGGATATATTAAGGCATTTGCCACCACACCCAAATAATTCATGCATTCTTTTTTTGTTTTTGTTTTTTTGTTTTTTCGAGACAGGGTTTCTCTGTATAGCTCTGGCTGTCCTGGAACTCACTTTGTAGATCAGGTTGGACTCAGAAATCTGCCTGCCTCTGCCTCCCGAGTACTGGGATTAAAGGCGTGCCAAACCATTCTTACTCCAAACATTATAACCATATAGTTCATGTATCCCTGCCAGTTCTAGATCAGTGAACTCTACTCTTACATACTGATGAGCCCAGTCCAGAACGCTCTGATGAGTGCCAGGTACATTTATCTGACTCTTAACTGGTATCCCAAAACACCTCAAACTCAACACCTCAATTCTGAAATGAAGAGATAAATTTCATTTTGTCTACATCCACACCACCTAATCAGGTTTCTATGTTCAGACACATGAATGATTAGATAGACATACAAATGATTGATTATAGATTGGCTGATTGATCTTAAAAGTATCTCCATTTCACTCTCTGGGCAACTAAAATAAACTTTAGTCCCATTTTGCAGATAAGAAAATTTAAAGTCGAAAGAGTTGAATATCTAGCTGTGGTTGGGCCACACCTGCAATCCCAGAACTCAGGAGGTTGAGGCAGGAGAATCTCCTACAGTCTAAGGTCAATCTTCTAGACTGCATCATGAGTTCAAGACTTAAGACCAGCTAAGGGTACAAATTAAAAACCTGTCTCAGGGGCTGGTGAGATGGCTCAGTGGGTAGGAGCACCCGACTGCTCTTCCGAAGGTGATAAGTTCAAATACCAGCATCCACATGGTGGCTCACAACCATCTGTAACGAGATCTGGCGCCCTCTTCTGGAGTGTCTGAAGACAGCTATAGTGTACTTTCATATAATAAATAAAATAAATCTTTAAAAAAAAAAACAAAAAAACAAAAAAACCTGTCTCAGGACACCCACAGCTACACAGAGAAACCCTGCCTCAAACACCAAAACAAACAAACAACAACAACAAAAAAAAAAAACCTGTCTCAGAGAGTAAGTGGTTAGTAACACACCAAAGCAAACAAATAGCAGAATTAGGGTTTGTAGTAAGTGTGAAGATTAGCACAGAGGTTCACAAAGCAAGGCAGAAAGTGCTAATTGCCCAAGGCCACTCCAACCCTTCTTCCGTTTGGTAAAAAAAAAACTGCCTTAACTAGACATATTCCTGTCTAAATAAATGATACAATGGTGTCTCTTAATAAGTAGACAGCCACTTCTTGGTACCTCCCCCCTGCTGCTTGGATATTTTAGCTATAACTCTGGAAGTCCTCCAGGACCTAAAGATCAAGGTCTATCCCTAGAGATGTCAGAAAAAAAAAAAAAAAAACAAAGCTAGGCCCCAAGACAAGGAGCTGCCATACCCACTATTGTGTGCCTCTGAAATTATGTTGTGGGAGAGGCACTGTAGTATCATGTGGAAGCTACTACTGTAACTAAATCCCTATCCTAAAAGACACACAAGGCAGCTGGCCAGGGTGGCCCACTCCTTTAATCCCAGAATTTAGGAGGTAGAGGCAGGCAGATCTCTGTGAGTTCAAGGCCAACCTTGTCTCTACAAATCAAGTTTCAGGACAGCCAGGACTGGTACACAGAGAAACCCTGTCTCAAAATACCAAAAATAAACAGAAGGCTTTGAAAGTAAAAGAAAAAAAAAGGTAGAGAACTGATTGCCCCTGAGGTGCCTGAGATATCTTGAAGGAAGAGTGGTCAAAACTAAGTACTAGCTGGGCGTGGTGGCGCACACCTTTAATCCCAGCGCTCGGGAGGCAGAGGCAGGCGGATTTCTGAGTTCCAGGCCAGCCAGAGGTACATAGAGAAACCCTGTTATCGAAAAACCAAAAAAAAAAAAAAAAAAAAAACAACAACAAAACAAACCTACGTACTAACCAGACCCATCCCTGTTGAGCTTCTGAGTTCAGCCAAGATTGGGTGCATTTAGACCAATGGCTCTCAACCTTCCTGAACACTGCAACCCTTTAATATGGCTCCTCAAGATTTGGTGACTCCCCCCCACCATGAAATTATTTTCATTGCAACTTCGTAACTGTAACTTTGCTACTGTTATGAACCGTATTGAATGTAAATACCAGTGCTGTCTGATAGCCTTAGGTGACCCCTATGAAGGGGTCCTGACCCTCAGTGTTGTCTGATAGCCTTAGTGACCCCTATGAAGGGGTCCTGACGCGCAGGTTGAGAGCCACTGGTTTAGGGTGTTATGGCCATATACAAGCTTTCAGGATTGTAATCCCAGCCCTGGGGAGATTGAGGCAGCTGCTGCAAAGTCAAGACAAGGTTAAGTTACACAGTGAAAACCTGTCTAGAAAATAAATAAATAAATAAATAAATAAATAAATAAAATTTAACGGCAAACTCAACTGGAAAAGAAATGTACTACCAGGGTGCTAGAGAGATGACTCAGGGGAAAAGAACACTGACTGCTCATCTAGAGGACCAAGGTTCTGTTCCCAGCACCCACATGGCAGCTCACAACCCCCTATAACCTGGTCCAGAGGATATGATGCTACACTCCTCTGACCTTTGCAGGCACTGTATATACATGGTGCACAGATACAAGAAATATACTGTCATATGACAAAGACAAGATTCTTCAGTGATAACCTGCCCAGTGGAGGGACTGCTACTTCTGGAGTATGATTTTGAAAGACGGAGATAAAATTGCAAGGTGCAGTGGCACACAATTAAAACTGCAGCATTTTGGAAGCACAGGTAGGAGAATCTCGAGATGAAGGCCAGGTTGGTCTACAGAGCCAAACACAGACCAGGCAGGGCTACTCAATAAGACTCTGTCTCAAAAAACATTTTTCTGGGGCTGGAGAGATGGCTCAGTGGGTAAGAGCACTAACTGCTCTTCCAGAGGACCTGAGTTCAATTCCCGGCAAACACATGGTGGCTCACAACCATTGGTAATGAGATCTGATTCTCTCTTCTTGTGGGTCTGAAGACAGCTACAGTGTGCTTAGATACGATAATATATATATATATATATATATATATATATATATATATATATGTATATATATATACATATATATATATATACACACACACACACATATATGTTATATATATGCACATGTTCCCAATCCTGTAGATCAGTTTAGTTTAGATATAAATAATATAAAGACAATATATAAACTACTAGCACAACATTAAGTTCAGAAAAATAAGCTCTGCTTTAAAAATAAACAATGACTGGGGAAAATAAGCTTGAAAGCAAGAGCAGCTACTTCTAATTGCCATCGCCTCGCTGTTAAAGCCACTCAGAGGCGTCACCATCGGGAGCCAGGTGCTTCACACCCAGGACACGGCAACTTCCACAGCTCTTTAGCATTGTGGAGCAGGGCAGCACATGCAAGGACTTCCACAAATCCTTCCCACCTCTGTCTTGATAAGAAGAGGAGCAACTGCCACCCTGTCACTCTGCACCCTGTCACTCTGCTTTCCGGCCCACAGCACTCACCCATGTACGGCTGAGTCACAGTACTTGAGAGAGAACTTCAAGTTCAGATATCCCACCTCTCAGCCTGACTGCTAATATTCACACACTTCAAGTTCCTTCTTATCCTGCTGAATTAGGGGTGTCTCAGAGAATCCTAGACATGAGAATTAGCACCACCCCGGAGCAAGCGAGATAAAGAAAGAGAGAGAGGGATTATGTGCATGCAAGTGTGTATGAGTGTGTGTGTGTGCAAGTGTGTATTTTGATTATAAGCATCTAACATTTTAAAACTATGATGAATAGCCTGGGCTATGCAGTCAGACCCTGTTAAGGAAAGGGAGGGGGAAGAGAGGGGAGGGGAGGGCAAGGGAGGGGAGGAGAGGGAGGAAGGAGTGTCACTTGGTGTCCCATTGCTTTCTGCTTACTCACTCTGAGAGCTCTCATTTAGCACAGCGGCACTGCAGGTGCACAGGAAATTCTCGGTGCTTGCTTACAGTCACTGAAAAGTCAAAGACCAGAGCTCAGGGCTCTAATGAGCCCATCATCTGCATCCCTAACTTCAAGATTGTACTCTCGGTACATTTGTAGCAAAGCAAAATATTCCAAAGCATGTTTGTGATAGGCAGAATAACATGCTCCAAAGCGACCACATTTTATGTGTGTAACTCAAGATTATGTTACTGCCATAAAAGCCAGGTGCGGTGGCTTGAGCCTCTAATGCAGGACTTTGGAGGCTGTGGCATAAAAGGTTTTAGGGAAGTTCAAGGGAAGTGGAGAGACTTCAAAGATGTGACTAAATAAGGACAAAGTGGGGCTGGGGGGGATGCTCCACCAGTAAAGTGTTAGCCACACAAACATGAACTGACCTCAGATTCCCCAGCGCCCAAGTAAAGATCAACGACAATAGCAATAATAATTGTAAAGAACAAGCAACACTATATGAGATTATCCTGGATTATCTGTATAAAACTGATCCAATAACATGGATCCTCAGGAACAGGAGCCGCCTTTAACCCCTACACCCAGCAGGCAGAGGCAGGGGGATTTCTGAGTGTGAGGTCAGGCTGGCCGACTGAGTGAGTTCCTGGACAGCCAAGGCTACAAAAAGAAACCCAGCCTCAAAAATTCAAGGAGGAGGGGGAGAAGGAACTAACAATAACAAAAGATAGTCAACGTTGACAATATTTTATTGCTTTGCACAGAATGAGCCATGCTCATTTGTAAAAGTGGAGCTCAAAGACAGCAGAAGCTACTGGAAAAGCTGGAGACACTATATGCTTGTTTTTCAAGGGAATAAAAGATGGTATATTCTTGAGGTTGGAGAGATGGCTCAGTGGTTAAGAGCACTGACTGCTCTTCCAGAGGTCCTGAGTTCAATTCCCAGCAATCACATGGTGGCTCACAACCATCTGTTATGAGATCTGATGCCCTCTTCTGGTGTGTCTGAGGACAGCTATGGTGCACTCACATAAATAAAAATAAATCTTTAAAAAAAAAAAAAAAAAGATGGTTTATTCTGAAGCCATTCTAAGTGACCAAGGCCTAGGATTACAGACTCAGGTTACCCCAAGTTCCATGAACCAATATGGGAGGAAACTATATTTCGTCAAATAAGACACAGCTGAGTTTGTACTGCTCAGCCCCCTTCCATCAAACGGATCCAGAAGAGAGCAGTGCTCCCTTGTCCTGCGCTCAAACTACTCTTCCACAAAGATAAATACAAACTTAAAGGGTGCCAACCTTTAAAAACAAAGTCCCTCTAGATATCGATGACACTGAGAGGAGCCCTGAGCTGGGCGTGGTGGCGTGCGCCTTTAATCCCAGCACTCGGGAGGCAGAGGCAGGCGGATTTCTGAGTTCGAGGCCAGCCTGGTCTAAAAAGTGAGTTCCAGGACAGCCAGGGCTATACAGAGAAACCCTGTCTCGAAAAACCAAAAACAAAACAAAACAAAACAAAACAACAAAACAAAAACAAAAAACTTTATTGAAGGGTTGTAGCATTAGGAAGGTTGAGAACCACTACTCCAGCCTATCTGAACCTTTCTAAAAAGCAACAAGACCTTACCAAACCAAACACAGACTGCTTAACTAACATAGACTGTTTTTGTTTTTTGGTTTGATTTGGTTTGGTTTTTGGTTTTTCGAGACAGGGTTTCTCTGTGTAGCCCTGGCTGTCCTGGAAATCACTTTGTAGACCAGGCTGGCCTCGAACTCAGAAATCCGCCTGCCTCTGCCTCCCCCCCCCCCCCGCCCCAGTGCTGGGATTAAAGGCATGCGCCCGGCCCTTCTGTACAGCTCTGGCAGTCCTGGAATTCACTCTACAGACCAGTCTGGCCTGGAACTCACAGCTACTTACTAACTTTGGGAGCTTAGCCAAGTATCCCAACCTCTACAAGACCGGTTCTTCGTTTTCTAGATGGGGGTAGTTACCCTTGTCCAGTTTCTCTAAGTTGCCAAGATTATCTAAAAACTCCAGAGCAGAATAGTCCTTCTATAAACCCATGAAGTTCATCCTATTAAGCAACTATTCACCTACAAACTACCTTCCACGACGGAGCCCTCAACTCAGGCACGAGCACCAGGTCCTAGGAAGGCTACATTGCTCCTCACCAACTCCACTCCCATTTCCTCATCTTCCTGCCCAAAAGCTTCCTCTCCAGACAGTCAAGGATTGCACTTCTTCTATCCCCAGTCTCAGGGTAGGGCTTTGCTAGCCCCGTTACATCCCTTTGCTGTTGCCCAGTACTTTCTTCCACCTGCTATTTATCGCTCTACTTCCCTCATACCCAATGTGGCCCTTTCCATCCTTCAGCTAACACCCAATGACTCAAGCAAATCCACCAAGGCAAAAAATAGACCAATGGTTGCAAGGCGTGAAGGAGGGAGTAGGAGCGGTTGCAAATGGGTACGGACCTCTTTCGAGAAGATAAAAATGTTGAGGGATTGCCGTAAGGAGGTACGATCTGTGAACAAGACTAAAAGCTAGTGAGCTGTACTTCAGGGGTACTTGTTGTTTTTACAGTATAGGATATCGCAATAAAAACGCGTGTGTCAGACACGCAACACACTACGGCTCGCCCTGCCCATCACACGCCCATTTGTCCAGCCAACCTCGGCTGTCCGGAGTGTCCGGAAGCTCCAGCCGTTCCGGCAACCCCTGGGTCCCGGCGGGCCGGCCAGAGGTCCGGTTCCCTTGGTCCTGCACACCCGGGCGCCGAGGGGGGCGGGCGGAGGAGGCCCGCCGAGCTCTGCACCGCTTCGGGCGGCCCAACCTTCCGGGCCCGCAGCCCTCCGGCGCGCGGCCGGTTACCTCCGGCTCAGACCCCGCGGGGCGGTGCCGCGCCGAAGAAGCCCACCTGGGTCAGCGGCGCGGACTCGGCTTCCAGCCGCGGCCGGCAGGCAGCAAGGGAACGGGAGCGCGGGCGCACAGGGGCCCGGGTGTGCACCGCGGCTTAGGCCTCCATGGTTCCGTAGGTCAGCGGCTCCGGCTCCCACCGCGCTCCAGCCCCAGCGGCTGTCCGTGCGGAGACGCAGGAGGAGTTGGGGTGAGAAGGGGGAAGCGATTGAGGACGCGGCTGGGGACCGAACGGCTAAGCGCGCGCCAGCAGCGGGCGGTCCTGTGGCACGCCGAGCGCACGTGCTTCTGGGAAATGTAGTCCGTCCGGCGTTCCATCCTCCTAGCGTCTCCCGGGCAACCACTTGGCCACGTGGCAAAGTGTAGCAACCAAAACCTCTAGGCTCCTGGGACTGACTGAGAGCGCCTGCACTGTTAACTTAATTGAGACTAAGGTGCCTGTTGATTCCTGCTAGACAATCACTCCAATGTCTGTCTGTTTGTTTGTTTGTTTGTTTGTTTGTTTGTTTGTTTTGAGACAGGGTTTCTCTGTATAGCCCTGGCTGTCCTGGAGCTCACTTTGTAGACCAGGCTGGCCTCGAACTCAGAAATCCACCTGCCTCTGCCTCCCAAGTGCTGGGATTAAAGGCGTGCGACACCACCGCCCCGCCAATCACTCCAATGTCATACAAGTCTTTTGTGGGCCTTGTCGAATTAAAAAAATAAAATATTGGGGCTGGTGAGATGGCTCAGCCGGTTAGAGCACCCGACTGCTCTTCCGAAGGTGATGAGTTCAAATCCCAGCAACCACATGGTGGCTTACAACCACCCGTAACAAGATCTGACGCCCTACTCTGTTGCGTCTGAAGTCAGCTACAGCGTACTTATGAAGAAAGTGAGTTCCAGGACAGCCAGGGCTATAAAGAGAAACCCTGTCTTGAAAAACCAAAAAAAAAAAAAAAAAAGAAATGAATCCTTGGACCGGTGAGACCAACCCGAGCAAGCCAGGCTGTCCAGAGCGAGCGAAGCTGAACGGGGACGGCCGGAGCGAGTGGGGCCGAACGGGGACGGCCGGAACGAGCGGGGCCAAACCGGAGCAAGCGGAGCCGATCAGAGCAAGCGGGGCTGGCTGGAACAAGCGGGGCCGTACGGGAGCGGCCGGGAGCAAGTGGGGCTGGCTGGAGCGAGCGGGGTCGAGCAGAGCGAGCGGGGGTTGACCGGAACTAGGGGGAAAAAAAAAAGCGTAAAAAAAAGCAATAAAAATAAAATAAAATTAAAAAATAAAAAATAAAATAAAATATTTTTAACAGAAAGATCTCAGCAATATAATCAGGATTAGTTGCACCAGAATGAAAATCATATCCTGTGTAGCGTCAAAGTATGGTATTTACCTGAGAAACTAAAGGAGGATTGTTCAGAGTTCAAGATCAGTATGGGCTGCATAATGAATCAGAAGCCCGCCACAGCCGCATAACAAAACCCTGTCTCAAAACAAAAAACAATGGAATTTGAGCCCGTAATCTAAGTAGTCAAATGGCAAAGGCCATTTTGCTACATAGGGAGGCCAGCCTGGAAATACTACATGAAATACTGTCTAATACAGACTCTATATGCCCCAGAACAGGGGAATGCCAGGGCCATTACGCGGGAGGGGGTGGGTGGGGGAGCAGGGCGGGGACGTGGGAGGGTAAGGGAAAATTTCTGGATAACATGTGAAATGTAAAGGAAGAAAATATCTAATAAAGAGAAAAAAATATATATGGGCCGGTTGTGGTGGCGCACGCCGGTAGGATTTGCTGAAGGAGGCAAAGGCAGGAGGATCATGAGTTCGAGGCCAGCCTGGGCTACACACTTTTTGCCGGGCAGTGGTGGTGCACGCCTTTAATCCCAGCACTTGGGAGGCAGAGGCAGGTGGATTTCTGAGTTCGAGGCCATCCTGGTCTACAGAGTGAGTTCCAGGATATCCAGGGCTACACAGAGAAACCCTGTCTCAAAAAACAAAAAAAAAAAAAAACAAAAAACGGGCCGGGCATGGGGCCGGGCGTGGTGGCGCACACCTTTAATCCCAGCCCTCGGGAGGCAGAGGCAAGAAGATTTCTGAGTTCGAGGCCAGCCTGGTCTACAAAGTGAGTTCCAGGACAGCCAGGGCTATATAGAGAAACCCTGTCTCGAAAAACCAAAAAAAGAAAAAAGAAAAAAAAAAATACAGAATTTGAAGTCAAATGACCTGAGGTCATCTTGCGTATTTACCACTCCTCATCTAAAATACTTACAAATTGCTACCGTTTTGGTAATAACCGTTGATATTGTGGACTATTTCCTATGTGCTATATGATATTGTTTTTATTTTTCCAAAAAAACCCTATGAAACAGCGATCACTCTTACCTTTATTATAGAATCACCATGTGCCAGTGTTCTCAGCAAAGAGCTATACAAATATTAGACTTTACTTTTACATTTATTGGAGGCAGTATGTGCATGCCACAGCACAAAGGTAGAGAATGAAGGACAACTCATAGAAGCTGCTTTTCTTCTTCTACCCATATGGATCCTATAATGGACTTGGCTCTCTGGGATTGATAGCAAGCCTCTTTTCCCATTGAGGCATTTTGCCAGCCTAGACATTGTTTTTTTCCAATATCAATTGCCAGTAAATTCACTGAGCTTGCAGCAGAATAACAAAGCATACTATAACACAAGGTGTCTAGGGAGCTAGCTGAAACTAGGAAGGCACTTTACAAGGGCCAGCCACTGTAAAGGGTGGTACAGAGGCCTACTTAGGTGAAAACAGGTTTGTGAAGGTAGACATCATGATTCACACCTGTAAGCCTAATAGTTGGGAAGTGGAGTGTGTTGGTTTGTATATGCTTGGCCCTGGGAGTGGCACTATTAAGAGATGTGGCCTTGTTGGAGTAGATGTGTCACTGTGGGAATAGACTTAAATACCTTCAACCTAGCTGTTTGGTAGTGAGTATTCTGCTAGCAACCTTCAGATGAAGATGTAGAACCCTCAGTTCCTCCTGCACCATGCCTACTTGGATGCTGCCATGTTCCTGCCTTGATGATAATGGACTGAACCTCTGAACCTGTAAGCCAGCCCCAATTAAATGCTGTCCTTGTAAGAGTTGCCTTTGGTCATGGTGTCTGTTCACAGCAGTAAAATCCTAACTAAGACATGGAGTCAGAAGGATCATGAATTCAACACTGGGATGGAGAGATGGGTCAGAGGTTAAGAGTGCTAGCTGCTCTTCCAGAGGTCCTGAGCTCACTGCCTAGCAACCACATGGAGGCACATAACCATCTATAATAAGATCTGGTGGGGCTGGTGAGATGGCTCAGTGGGTAAGAGCACCCGACTGCTCTTCTGAAGGTGATAAGTTCAAATCCCAGCAACCACATGGTGGCTCACAACCATCCGTAACGAGATCTGGCTCCCTCTTCTGGAGTGTCTGAAGACAGCTGCAGTGTACTTACATATAATAAATAAAATAAATCTTTTAAAGAAATGAAAAAAAAAAAAAAGATCTGGTGCCTTTTCTGTCCTGCAGGCATACATACAGGCAGAACACTCTATTCAGAATAAATAAATAAATCTAAGAAAGAGAGGCTGGAGAGATGGGTCAGCAGTTAAGAGCACTTGTAGAGAGCCATAAGCTCCCTCCCCAGTTCGAGCCGCTGCGCGCGTCCCGCGTCCTGAGCGGGAGCAGCTGGCTAGTTGTAAACAAACCCAGTACCCGCCCACCGCGGGAACCCGAGCGCCCGCCCTGGTTAGTACGCGCACGTCTGTCACCGCCCACTCCCGGGGCACGAGCTGTAAACCAATCCAAGCAACTTGCGTCATTGAGGTGTGCTTGAATTAGGTATATCTAGGAGCGGGCTCCCCGACTCGCTCTTTCCCACATGGATTAAATAAAGAGAAGCACGCAGGAGGACTCTGACCCCTAATTTCTCTCTCCCAGGCGGGGTGGGAAAATTGGGTCTGTTACAGGTGGTGCCGAGATCCCGGGAGATTAACCATCGCTGGCACAGGGAAGAGCGAAAATTCAGAGTTCAGAACTGCGGTAGAAAGAAGATGGCTTTGAGAGGTATATTTGGTTTTGATTTATATGACCTGTATCCCGATTTGAGCAGCATAGTGAAGGTTTTCATCAGGATAGTGACATTGCTTGCTCTCCCAACGGTTAAGACAAGACAGGGGAC
>LR754338.1:12366-65869 GCA_902729485.2 Mus minutoides | reverse complement strand
TTTACTTCTGTTTTGTCTCTGAGTTTCAGTTTGGAAATTTCCAACTGTTTGTGGATATTTGTTACCTGATCATGAGTTCTGTAATGTGTAACTTGCTGCGAATCCCTCTGTGAAGTTGTCAACTCTGACATTAAAAAAAAAAAAAAAAAAAAGGATCTAAGCCAGGCAGTGGTGGCACACGCCTTTAATCCCAGCACTTGGGAGGCAGAGGCAGGCAGATTTCTGAGTTTGAGGCCAGCCTGGTCTACAGAGTGAGTTCCAGGACAGTCAGGGATACACAGAGAAACCCTGTCTCAAAAGAAAAAAGAAAAAAAAAGGCTCTATTTATTTTATGTGCATGTCTGTGCACTGTGTGCTTGCAGGAGCCTGTGGGGTCAGAAGAGGTATCAGTTCCCTGCAACAGGAGTGGTTGTAAGCCATAGCAGAGCAGGTACTGGAAACCAAACCTGGATCTTCTGCAAGAGCAGCAAGTGCTCTTAACCACAAACCATCTCTCCGGTCCCTGCATCACGTTTTTAGTCTCTAGAATTCCACTCCATATTCCACATCTTTACAGTTTGACCCATGGAACACAGGCAGAAGTTACCTCTCCTGCTGGGCATGTTGGCATATGCCTTTAATCCCAGCACTTGTGAGGCAGAGGTAGGCTGATCTCTATGAGTTCTAGGCTGGCCTGGTCTAACTAGTGAGTGCCAGGACAGCCAGGGATACAAAGTGATACCCTCTCTCAGAAAAAAAAAAAAAAATCCCCCCCCCCTACTTCTTTTGAGACAGGGTCCACTATGCTGCCCTGGCTAGCCTGGAACTCACTATGTAGATCTGGCTGACCTCAAATAGAGATCTGCCTGTCTTGGCTTTCTGAGTTCTGGGATTAAAGGCATGTGCTGTCATGCCCAGTTGTTCTCTCCTAATTCTAACATAATGACACATCTGATTCTGTTTCAGTGATAGATTTTTTTCTACTCATGGGTCATGGCAACCTGTGCCTTGGCATGCTTAATGTCTTGTTTAGGGTTAAAACACCATGACTGTCTTAGTTTGAGTTTTAGTGCTGTGAAGAGACACCATGACCATAGCAACTCTTATTATAAAGGAGAACATTTAAAAATTGGGGCTAGTTTACAGTGTCAGAGGTTTAGTCCATTATCATCACGGAGGGGAGCATGGCCTCATACAGCCAGACATGGTTCTGGAGAAGCTAAGAGTACTACATCTTGATCCAGAGGCAGCAATAGGAGACTGTGTGCCACACTGGGAGTAGCTTGAGCACAGAAGATCTCAAAGCCTGCCCCCACAGTAACATACGTCCTCTAACAAGGCCACACCCCCAAATAGTGCCACTGTAGCTGTCTTCAGACACACCAGAAGAGGACATCCAATCCCATTACAGATGGTTGTGAGTCACCATGTGGTTGGTAGGAATTGAACTCAGGACCTCTGAAAAAGCAGTCAGTGCTCTTAACCATTCCAGCTCTCTCAATCTTTTTAAAGGGCTGTTGAGACCTTTCAATACCGTCTTCCATGCTGCAGTGACCCCCAACAATAAAGTTATTATGGTTGCTACTTCATAACTGTAATTTTGCTACTGTTATGAATGGTAATGTAAATATCTGATATGTAGGATATCTGATACTCCTTTCCTGCTGTCAACCCCCTCCCCCCCCCAGACTAGTCCTCTCAGGATCTGAGTGAGGGGAACATCACAATAAAAAATAAAAAAATAGCCGGGCGTGGTGGCGCACGCCTTTAATCCCAGCACTTGGGAGGCGGAGACAGGCAGATTTCTGAGTTCGAGGCCAGCCTGGTCTACAAAGTGAATTCCAGGACAGCCAGGGCTATACAGAGAAACCCTGTCTCGAAAAACCAAAAAAGAGAGAAAGAAAGAAAGAAAGAAAGAAAGAAAGAAAGAAAGAAAGAAAGAAAGAAAAAAGTACAGTTATTGAAAGATTTTGAAGAATCTTGGGAGTTTCTGTACAAATACAACATTGAGTCTGTGTGCCTGTGCACTGCGGTCCTCTGATGCACCTCCTCCTGGGGTAAGGCCAGAGGGTAGCCCTACCCTAGGTGAGCATTTGCTAGAGCTGGGAGAAAGTTTGTTGTGCAGGCACAGAAACAAAGGAACATGACTACAGCTGGGAACAATGGAGCAGGACTGGGCACCACCCCTGGGGAAGAAGATGCATTTGCAGAATGGGCTCAGTAAGAACATGATATAAACGACTTTATGAGACAGTGGTACACCCATCTCTCCACTATTGAAGCAAACACCTGCAGCACTGTCACCATTGACAGTGCTGGAAAAGACTGTAGCAGCGTGGCTTGTAATCATAAACCAGGAAAAGGGAAACTGAATAACGTATTATATGAGAGAACCCCCCGTCCTCCCCCCCAAACATAACAGAAAGTCAGTGGTTATAGCTCCAGAACTCTCTGGGCAGAAATAGAGGATTTTGAGTTCAAGACCAGCTTGACAGTCAACCCTCAATGTTTAAACTGATGACTCCCTCTGTGTAAAACAGTTCGAGAAAAATCACTCGATTTTTCTGGCCTGAGGCTATGGACAAATTACAATTGGTCAGAGTTTTTTTTCTGTATCTCAGGAATTTTGTTGTTGTTATTGTTAGACAAGGTCTCACTATGTAGCCCTGGCTGGCCTGGAACTCACAGAGGCCTGCTTGCCTCGGTCTCCTGAATGCTGGGATTAAAGGCATGTATGACATCTTTGTAAAAATAATGTGCCACCAGCTGCAGTTAAAAAAACGGAAGCATCGCGTCCCCTGGCCCTGCGCCCCGCAAGCCCCGAGTCCACTTCTCGAGCTCGTGGAAATGGCATGAACCCCCTGCGTCCTGCCTCCACCGGGAGATCCCAGGGATCCAACAGAGGTCCGCGAAGGAGCCTAAGTGCGCTTTAGGGTCAGGACCTTTGCAGACCCCGCAAGGATGCGTGAGGGCTGGTCAACCTGGCCGTGTGCTGGAGCCTCTGCGCGGTGCGCGTGGGGCAGGCGGGGAGTGCAGTACCAGTGCTCAGGGAGGCGAGTTGGGAGGGGCAGGGAGCGGTGGACAGGGCAGCGCAGCAGTCGCGTGCAGGGTGTGGTTGTAGGAGGTGAAGGGATGCTTTTTGTTTTTGTTTTTTAATGGGGCATAGAACGGGAGGTAGAAGAGGGCAGAGGAGTTTGCATGGGGAAGGAGCAACGACCTTTACCTGTCTAAATTTTCAAAGGCAGCCACCGACTTTTACACTTAACCTTTAACTGACCGTAAAAAAAGCCGCGTCTTTGTGGGTGTTTTTGGTCGATCACCTAGTTGCTAGCTAGTACTCTGCTTTGTGGCCACAGTAATGTGGAGTCCAAGCAACTGCCTTTGACTTTTCTGAACGAAGTGTAAGAACCAAGAAAGGAGGGACTGCCCTACAACCATCCTCACTGAGGTCTTGCTTAGCAGCCTAACCGTTGTTCTTTTCTGTCTTGGATATTTTTAAATACTGGGTCTTCCTTCTTAAGACAAATCACAAATGAGATGAGAATTTCTACCTCAAGTACTTTGAATAACATTTAATAAATGTAATACAATTAAGCCGGACATCGTGGCTAATACCTGTAACTCCAATACTTGGGAGTCTGAGGCATGATACTTACATGAAGTTCCAAGGCAGCCTGAGATACATAGTGAAATCCTGCTCCTCCCCCTAAAAAATTCCAAAAAAAATAAAGAATGACGAGTCCAGCTTTTTTTTTTTTCCGGTAAAGCGAACAGAATTGTATGACTATCTGGTGCTTTACTGGTGTTTTTGACACAAAGAATTGCCCCTTTTTCCTTTCCTATTGTGATAAATACCCTGGCAAGGTCCATTTACGTGAGAAAAGGTTCATTTTAGTTCACAGATCCAGGTTACAGTCCATCATTTTGTGCAAGTCACAGTGGTTCGAACTTGAAGCAGCTGATCACTTTGCATCCTTAGTAAAGAAAGAGGAACCAATCAATGAATGAATGCTAGAAAACTCTCTCTCTCCCCACTCTCATCCAGTTCAGGACACTCTGCCTAAAGAATGATGCCGCCCACAGTGGGCAGATCTTCGACTCTCAATCTAATCAGGATAATGCCCACAGACATGCTCACAGGTCAGTCTGACCCAGCTGAGATCGTCATCAACATTTGGAGCTCCAGAAGACCTTCCCCATATCTTGCTGTGACTGCTTTTCTGATGGACCCACCAGTGTTTTTGATTTGTGCCTTAGTTTGTTCTGTAAAAGTATAAAACTTCATGAAACTGCTTCCTTGTTGGAATGTGGAATTTGGAACTGTGAGTTCCTCTAAGTCCAGCAGCTGAGAGACGTAGGTAGGCAGGTCAGAGCAAGGCTATAAAGGCCAGCCAAGGGCAATTCACCTCTCTATGGATGCCTGAAGAATTGGACCACAATTCCAGGGAACTCCAGGAAAAAGAGCACAAGAGAGTAAACTGAATCTCCAGGCTCCTTTTAATTTTTATTTATTTTTACAGCCCGTTTGACAGCAGTTCAACAAAGAAACTCCATTCCCAGGCAGCAATGTTCAAGGTTACACAGAGAACAACAATGCTATATGCTACAGAAAGTATCTGACATCAGAGACACGGGAGCATCATTTGACCTATATTTTAGAAATTGAAGAAGAGGGCCAGGTCTGGTGGTGCATTCATTTAATCCCAGTTCTTGGTGAAGGCAAGCAGATCTCTCTAAATTGGATGTCAGCCTGGTCTATAACTCAAGTCCAGGACAGCTAGGGCTCTGTTACACAGAGAAACCCTGTCTGAAACTCCCCCACCCCCACCCCACTCCACCAAAAAAAGAAAGAGAACAAAAGAAACTGAGGAAAGCCTTGGACATTCTTGTGTTCCTTTCCATATTGGTTTACATTCTAAGTCCCCGCACAGTCTCCCAGGACAGGGTTTCACTGTAGCTGTCTGGCTGTCCCTGAACTGGCTCTATAAACCAGCTGGCCTCACCTTTGCCTCCTGAGTGCTGGGATTAAGGCTGAGCACCAACCTCTTCTGGAATTCTCTAAATTCCCTTCTTGAGGTAGATCAGCATCCAATGACCCCATGTCTGTCACAGGTTCATTATAACCTCATTCAATTTTCATCTTCTACTACAAAGTGAAAATCAGCCGAGCTGGGAGGCCCTGTGAAGACGAAAGGAAACAGGGACAAACTTTTTTTGTTTTGTTTTGTTTTTTGTTTTTTGAGACAGGGTTTCTCTGTATAGCCCTGGCTGTCCTGGAACTCACTTTGTAGACCAGGCTGGCCTCGAATTCAGAATTCAGGGCGTGTGCCACCACCGCCCTGCAGGGACAAACTTAATAGCAAAAGTTTTTTGTTTTGTTTTTATGTTCCTTACTCTTTTGTATCTCTACACCATTGGCCTTGAACTCACAGGGAGTCACCTGTCTCTACTGGAGTGCTGGGATTCAAGGTGTGCACTAATGCAGCTGGGAAAAAGGAATGTTTATTTAATTATTCTGATGTGGGTAATTTAGAGTTTCTTGCTCATCCTCAAACAAAGCAGCCACATGGGGACAGGGAAAGGTGCTGAGGCATAAATTTTGGTCATTTTCCCACAAACAAGTGTTATTTTTGAAGGGTGGTGTCGAGTTAGGGTTTCTCTGTGTAGTCTTCGTTGTCCTGGAACTCATTGTGTAGACTGGGCTAGCCTCCAATTCAGAGATCTGCCTCTGTCTCCGCCTCTGCTCCCCCCCTCCATTTTTTTAAAATAAAGATTTTTCTTCTCCTGGAGATGCTGTCCGGCTGAGAATGCCTTGAGGTGTGGAGTTAAACTTAGCAAACAAAAGCCCAGTGAGCAAAATTAGTCACTTCACCAGTCAGAAAAGGACGAATCTCCAGCTAGCTATTCTCACCCTGACCCACCATTTATCTATTTGTTTTGCTGCTCAGGGAATTTCGTCCGTTGCTCTGCCAGCCAGTGCTAAGCCGGTATAAAACCCCCAAAACAGGGTCGCTCCTGTCCCAGGATGAGTTGGCGCCCCCAAAGAAACCGCTTGATGCAAACCGCAAGAGGTTTATTGTCAGCTAGCCAAGGGCGAACTCCTTTCGCCAAGCAGGGCAAAAGAATTCGCGACCCCGAGCAGTGACAGTAGGGGGCTTTTAAAGGAAAAAGTGAGGAATTGGGAGGAGTTGGGAGGAGAGTTGGGAGGGGTTGGTAAAATTACAAGGTATGAGGAGTGGGGAGTGAGTTACAGTTCTTTGTGGAGTTATCTCCGTGTCCTTGGCACAGGGAGGCAGGCAAGCACCTGGCTAGGTCTTTTTACAATTATCTCTTCTCTGGTTGTAAGGTAGAGAAACAAAAGGCTTTTTGCTGGCTTTAGAGAACAAAGAGCTGCTTACTGGCTGTTTTTTTTAAAGATCAGGGAAACAGGCTTGAGGGTGTTTGGGGTTTTTACATTTTAAGGGGACACGCTTTAAGTCGGGGTCTCACATCAGCATGTAGGATGAGTCCGGTCTCGCAAAGCACTCCAAGAGATATTTTTTAAAAATATTAATGTATTTGCGGTCACTCCTACACCCTCACCCCCACCCAGTGCTTTTGTTTTTAGAGACCTAGTTTCTCATTATGTAGCACTGGCTAGCTTGGAACTTAAAGAGCTACATATACCTGCCTCTGCCTCACAAATGTTGGAAGTAAAGGAGCAGGCCCAGATTATTGCTTCTAATTTAAAAAAAAAAAAAAAAAGGTATTTATTGTAAGAAACACAAAACCTACCGAAGATACACAAATGTGTACATACGAGGAGAAGTATGACGTGCCCTTCACATCTCAACTCCCTCCCCACTCCACGGCTGACCCACTTTATCTATTGCCGGAAGTAAAGGTGGACCAGAGTGGCTGCACTCAAGGCAGGAATTTCTAAATCCTAATCTTGGTGTTCCCCGGGGGTGGGGGTGGAGGTGGGGGCGGGGATAAGGCAAAGCGCGAAACAAGAGCGCTATCACCATTTGTTGGAGAAATTCCACATCTGGTCCGGACTGAATGGTAACCTGAGGATGATGGCAAGCTGGAAGGACTCTTTCTCAGCTCTAAGTTGAGTAAACTCGACCTTATTTTAGTATGTGCAGAAGAAACACAGTAGGACAACAGGAAAAATCAGATGTTAGTCAGTTCCACAGTTCTAGGTGTATATAGCGCACCAGTAGTGTGTAGGTTCCATGGTGTAATGGTTAGCACTCTGGACTCTGAATCCAGCGATCCGAGTTCAAATCTCGGTGGGACCTTTTCTGTTTACCCCAGTTGTTTTAAGTGAGACTTAAACCCAACTAGTCTGGGAATAGGACAGCCCCATATAAGGTAGGTGTAGAGATGCCATAGAGGGCAAAGTTGCCCCCTGCTTGGAGCTCCCCATAGTACCTGTCTCCAAGTCCTGCACACCCAACTCACCCCTTCACAGGTAAACAGCAGGTCTGGAGAGCACTTTTTGCAGCCCAGGCTGGATCACATGCTACAGATGCCTTTCTGCAGTCAGTCTGGTTTGTCCTGGATCTGCATCCTCTGGGACGCCCACACACAAGTCTGCCTGCGGCTTGGAAGCCTCGCAGCTAGAACAGCTAGAGCACAACTTCATAGTGCAGCAAAGGCTTTGGTCTAGGCTCAGGGAGATGGGCAGAGGTCTCTGAGGAGTAGACTCCCTGATGCTTCCCTGTCGTGGTCTAGAGAGGGAACCCACAAGCTCCAAGTTCCCTCTGCAGGCCATTCTCAGAACTTTGTGTGGAGAATGAGAGAACCAAGGAAAAGCAAGTTATCTGAGATAACATATATACCAAAGACCATCCTGACCGCATCCATGGATAATGGCATTTCTTTCTTTCTTTCTTTCTTTCTTTCTTTCTTTCTTTCTTTCTTTCTTTCTTTCTTTCTTTCTTTCTTTTTTTTTTTTTTTTGGTTTTTCGAGACAGGGTTTCTCTGTGTAGCCCTGGCTGTCCTGGAACTCACTTTGTAGACCAGGCTGCCTCTGCCTCCCAAGTGCTGGGATTAAAAGCGTGTGCCACCACGCCCGGCTGATAATGGCATTTCTTAGGGGACACATCGAAATGTTCAAAGGACTGCGGTTTTCATAATAAATGTTGGACGCATAAACTTGAGAGAAAAGTGTATACAAACCCGAATTCCTTTGTACAGATGTAAGCATTTGCAGTTAACCTTCACAGTCGCTTGTATCATTGTTTTACATTCTGGAGTTTGCATCTTAGATATTATGGGTTTGGGACACACAGGTCCTAAACACGGCACCTTGGTACATTAATCATGGTAAGCAGAAGGTGGAAGGACACTCATTTCTCCCCGACCATTCTCCCCAGAAGCAGGTGCCAAGATCCTCATATTCTTGGGAGAGTAAAACTTTCCATAGTGGAGGTACTCTAAGAAACAAATTTAAAGGGGAAGTAAACAACAGCTGTTCTAAGGGGAAGTTCAGACACAGGGTGCTTTTATAAAGGGAGATGATGTGAAACACTGTATCCTGCAAGAAATCTCAAGGACTAAACAACTCAATAGCTTTAGGAAGTCTCTAAGACTGTGTCCCAGACCTCTGGCCCTGGTATTGCTCTTCCACAGCCTGCTCTTTTTTTTTTTTTTTTTTTTAAGTTTTTCAAGACAGGGGTTTCTCTTGGGCCCTGCCTCCACAAGCACACATACACACATACAAACTGTGAAGACTGCAGAGATGATCTGGGACCACCTGAGCTGCCTGGGAAGCACGCTGTCTACCTGTTGAGCTACCTGCAGGTTGTGCAGTGCACTCCAGGCTTCCAGCCTTTGTGAACTGCTTGCCGTCCATGCTATGAAGGCTTTGGTGATTGATGCAGCTGTTTTCAGTTGTTTCTGCTTCTGTAAGTAACCAGCAAAATTCACTGGTTAGCCTATGGCCTTGGTGGTTTCCCTGCCTATGGCCTTGGTGGTTTCCCCGCTTTGGTTTGTTCTCGGTTCCCTATCTGAGATGATTTGCTGGGTGGGGTGAGTTTACAGCTCTCTAAGTCAGTGGTTCTCAGCCACCTTAAGACTACTACCCTTTAATACAGTTTCTCATGTAGCAATTCTCAAACATAAAATTGGCTTGTTGCTACTTCATAACTGCAATTTTGCTACTGTTATGAATTGTAACACAAATGTATGATGGGCAGTATATCATTCATATATGTGACTCCAAAGGGTTTGCGACCCACAGGTTGAGAACCACTGCTCTGATAGTTATGTCAACCAGAGGGGCCTTCACGAAGATTGAGAGAGGGAAGAGCATCCTTACCACTGGAGATATAAACACAGGAGGGAACGGGCGGTCCAGCTGAGTTTCCCTGAGTGTTAAAAAGTGTGTCCCAGAACTCTGGCCCTGGCCTTGCTTCTCCACAGTCTGCTTTCTCTTTTTTTTTTTAGTTTTTCGAGACAGGGGTTCCTCTGTTTCCTGGTACTCACTTTGTAGACCAGGCTGGCCTCGAACTCAGAAATCCACCTGCCTCTGCCTCCCAAGTGCTGGGATTAAAGGCGTGCGCCACCACATCCGGCCACAGCCTGCTCTTCATCAAAGCCCGTGTCTGAATCCTCTGGTTCACCTGCTTCCTCCCTGAGATGGAGGCTCTTCAGTCATGAGGATGAACTTGATGTTAGGTTGGAACCTGTGTTCACTCCCTGGCCCTCCTCCCAAGCTAAGAAACCCCATCTCCCTCCTCGAAGCTCCACCCACACAGAGAAAACTTCCCTTCAAGGCCCCCATGTGGGCTGGAGTTTTACTCTGGGCTAACAAGCAATCACACCCCTTGAGTTTCTAGAAACCCATTCAAGAGTGTCTGTCCAGGAGCTCAGTTTTTGACCATGTGTGGACACATTACAGCTCCAAGATACACATCAGCACCCCGCTCCCGGGAGCCATAAAAACCCCTTGCTTTAGCCTGGATGTGTGACTTCACCTGTGAGATCGGTGAGCCTACCTGAGAGCTGCCTGACTCCTAATAAACCTGCCTTTATCACTTTTTTTTTTTTTTTTTGGTTTTTCGAGACAGGGTTTCTCTGTATAGCCCTGGCTGTCCTGGAACTCACTTTGTAGGCCAGGCTGGCCTCGAACTCAGAAATCTGCCTGCCTCTGCCTCCCGAGTGCTGGGATTAAAGGTGTGCGCCACCTCGCCCGGCGCCTTTATCACGTTTAATCTGGTCCATTCTGGCTTGTATCTGCATCACCAAGAGAAAGAAAAAGGTCATCACTAAAGAGCAGAAGGAAGAGTGAATAGCAGGTACCCTGAAGGTCCCTGAAGAGCAGACCTGCTGGGGATTCCAGTTCTGGGGTCCTCCAGCCCAGGAATGGCTGCTGCACAGAGAAGACAAGTCCTCTCTGTCACAGGCTCTGCAGCATGGTCCTCTCTGTCACAGGCTCTGCAGCATGGATAAGTACCGAGGATGTAATGTATATAGAATAATTTTTTGTTATTGTTTTGTTTTGTTTTTTTGTTGTTGTTTGATTTTTTGAGACAGGGTTTCTCTGTGTAGCTCTGGCTGTCCTGGTACTCACTTTGTAGACCAGGCTGGCTTCGAATTCAGAAATCTGCCTGCCTCTGCCTCCCAAGTGCTGGGATTAAAGGCGTCTACCACTGCCCAGCTACGATCGGTTGTATAGTGCCTTATCTCTGAGGTGTTGTGCCCCAAATAGGAAAGCTCCCACTCAGTGAGCTCATGCGGTGTGACAAGTGCCAGCCACCACCAAAGAGCTGTGTGTTCGTTCATGACTCATTTGCTCCTTACAACAGGTCTGTGTCATGGTAGCATGCTTTATTAAATGTGAGAGGAACAAAGAGAGACAGGCCCAATGACACACCTCTACAGGTAGAGATATGTGGGACAAAAATGGGGTCCCGCATCCACTCAGGGGTCGGGCTGCTGGGCAAGGCAGGACACGGGAAGTTTTGACTGCATGCTGGATGAGCATCCGGCTGTGCAGGGGTGGGGAAGGCACAGTCTGGGATTCCCGTGGACCTGCTGGAGTGGGGCTCTGACTCTTGGGCACCACAGATGCCACTGGGTATGGCAGAAGAGCTGGTTCTGGGGTCCCTGGGCCACACGGAGGCCAGGAATGACAGGTTCTCATTCTCAGACATCCCGGACGCTGCTGTATGTTGCAGAAGAGCTGAGAACAGAGTGGGGGGACCTTGGGCGGACTCTAGTCTGGGGGCTGAAGGGAAAAGGGTAGGAGGGGAGAGCTCTGGCAGGTTACCACGGGGCTGAGAGTCTCTTTGGCTTGCTCAGGCAGGCAGCTTGGGTTGGTGGCGACCGTGGCTGAGAATGGAAGGAGGCCTGGGCAGGCAGATGTGGGAGGGCTGCTCGATGCCTTCCACTCGGCCCTGGGTGAGCATCTAAGTCACTGACCCCACTCGATGGGGGGTGGACAAGGGGCAGCCCCCGACCAGGGGCCGGGGCAACACCCTGTCGCCCCAGGGTTATGGGAGATAGGGCTGAGGGAGAGAAGTTCCCACACAGGCGAGAGTCTGTGCAGCAGGCCTTGATGGGCAGAGCCTGTTTGAGGGCTTTATTGTAGAAAGGCAGGGGAAAGAGAGAAGGTAGAAAAGAGAGAGAGAGAGACCAGCCACAGCCAAGAGGAGACAAGAGGAAGGGGAGAGAGAGAAGAAAGGCTAGAGAGTAAGAGAAAGAGAGAGGAAAAGAGTGAGAGGAGAGTAAGGGGAGGGAGTAAGAGGGTAAGAGTAAGAGAGTGAAAGAGGAGTGAGAGAGAGAGGAAGGGCCAAACAGCCCCTTTTAAAGTATGTTGCTATCTTTTCTGTTGCTAAGTAACTGGGGAGGAGTTTAGCCTGAAGGTCAGAAGCTTGGGACATTGCCTAAGAGACTATTAACCATGCTTCTCCTGTGGGGGCTGAGGGGGCCGTAACTTCGACAGGAGCCAGGGTCCAGGAGACATGAGAGAACTCCTTTCTTCCCATGGAGGTGAATTATCACCACTGGGTCCTGGGGTTCAACATCTCAGCTGACTGGAGACCAGACTGTCTGTGTATAGCCCAATGCCCCATAGCAGTCTATGGTTTTAAGGCATTTATTCTAGAAAGGCAGAGAGAGGGAGAGAGTAGAGAAGCATAGGGCAGCCATGGCTACATGGAGAGGCGGCAAAGGGAAGGCAGAGAGAGGGGGAGCAAGAGTAAGAGCAAGAGAATAAGAGGTAAGAGAGAGAGGAGGGGGCCAGCAGCCCTTTTATAGTGGACTGGGCCATCCTGGCTGTTGCCAGGTAACTGGGGAGGAGCATACCTGGCTGTTGCCAGGTAACTGTGGGGAGAAAAATACCTGGCTGTTGCCAGGTAACTGTGGGAGTGGAGTCCAGAGAGAATACCAGGAGCTTGAGGCATTACCTATGTGATTGATGGCCACACACCTCTTGAGTGTGTGTGGGGGTGTGTGGGGGGGCTGTGGGATGCTGTAGCTGTGATAGGAGCCAGGGGCCCAGGACACCTTTGATCCCTTAAAGTCACCAGGGTCCCAGGCCTGTGCTCAATTGGGGCCAGGCTGTGTCTGCACAGCTCACTACCCCACAGGGATACCAAAGGCTAAGAGAATTGGATTGACACATGGAAGCCAATGTATAGATGGCGGATGTGAGGCTGGGATGAAGTCCCCAGAGAGTCACAGAGATGCATACAGAGATGTGGGCAGAGAACAGGGAACCATACAGGACAGCAGCAGGGATGTTGGGAAGGGAACAGAGCCAGAGGAATTGATAGGAAGAAAGAGGATGAGGGTGGATCGAAAAGGCAGGTGTGGTGGGGAGACAGGAAGCCATGGCACCCACAGCTGTTGGGTACAGTCAAAGGAGGGAGGAACAGAGCAGTGAAGCCAACGAGGGCAGAGAGATTGAGGGAGACGGAGATCCAATAGGGGCAGAGCAGGTACATCTGGTTCTTGAAAGACTGTCCCTATTTTGTTCTCAGCTCATGGTCCTAAGTAGTGGGTAAGCAGGGTCCTGTTATACCTGTGAATTGGGAGTCCAGAGAGCATCTACTGGGGTTTCCAGGTCATTGTGGACCAGAAAAAAGAGCTGTAGCAGAACCCTTGAGTCATAAGCAGCAAAGAGTTTATTCAAAGCACCTCCAAGTGGTTGATGGCGCTGGGAAAGGTCATGAGAGTTAGGGCTCTAGTGTGTGCGATCCATGTCCTATCCCTTCCTCTGCATCTGTGCTCCACACATTCTCATGTCCTGTTCTCATGGGCAGGGCTTCCAGGCTTGATAGACACTGACTTCTTTGACACCTTCATCCTAAGTCTTCTCTCCATCTTCCTCTGATGCTGCAGTCTATGGTGAAACCAGTGATCTTCAGCCTGGGCTCTGCAGAGGCAAGGTGGGCAGCAGACCCGGAGAGTGGGGAGCAGATACCAAGAGGATGAGCAAGAGGCCCAGAAAATGGGGGACAGGGACCTTAAGGCCTGGTGTAGGGTGTACAGAAACGCAGAAGGTAGGAGGCAGGGAGCTCAAGGAGCTAGGGACCTGAAAGGAGGAGGGGAACCTGCCCCACTGCCTGCTGGCAGTCTCACCTGCCCAGAACTAGTTTCTAAGGCCCTGTCCTCTGACCTTACTCTGCATAGGTCCCAGTGTCCCACCGTGTCTGGGCTGCCAGGTCTATCTTTCGACCTTGTTGGAATCCACACACCTGGCTCCCTCTGGGTTCTTTTTTTTTTTTTTTTTTTTTTTTGGTTTTTCGAGACAGGGTTTCTCTGTGTGTAACCCTGGCTGACCTGGAACTCACTTTGTAGACCAGGCTGGCTTCAAACTCAGAAATCCGCCTGCCTCTGCCTCCCGAGTGCTGGGATTAAAGGCGTGCGCCACCACGCTTGGCTTCTGGGTTCATTTTTTCTAACTGGGGTCCTTATTTCCTCTGTGCACTGGGGGGTCTTAGAGAATGGACCCTATACACAGAGAAACCTCCTTGTTAGAGAAAGACTGGCCTAAGGGACACAGGGCTGTGTAGGATGGGTAGTGGCTCTGGGGTGGGTCCCTCTGAGGTTTGTTGAATGAAGTGTCTAGAGAGCTATCAAAGACACACACCACTCACAGAGAACAAGTAAACAATGAAGGCCAGGCAGGTGTGGTGGCCTGTTTTTGTAATCTAAGCACTTAGGAAGTTGGCTCAAGAATGTTAGAAATCCAGGGTCACCACTGATAGGTGATAACAGCCTCTGTGCTACTTAAAACTCTGTCTCAAAAATAAAACCTGGAAGAAGCTGGAGAGTTAGTGACATGGTTAAAGAGGTCTTGTTGCTCAGGCAGAGGCCCTGGGTATGGTGTCCAGTACCTACTTCTTTGCTGACGACCGTCTGTAACTACATTTTTCAAACATCTGTTTTGGTGGACACCGAAAAATTATGTGCTACATATGCATATATACCTACATTTATACATACATAAGTGCAGGCAAAACACACATTTTCAAATAAGAAAAAGTAAATCTAAAAATAAGGCTTGTTCTGGTAGTACACACTCTTCATCCCACCACTCAGGAGGCAAAGGCAATCAGATCTGTGTGAATTCAAGGCCAGCCAAGGCTACACAGTGAGATCCCTTTTGAAAACAAGGAGTCAGGCTTTGGTAACAACGATTCCAGATTTATAATGAGGAAGAGAAGAACATGAGGATTGCCTGCCTATTCCATATTGGTCGTTACAGGAAACTACTGTTAAGTTAAAAAACTAAAATGGCGGTAGGAGCTTGCCCTGTCACTTTTGTCCTTAGTCCCAGCTACTTCGAAGCTTGGGGCAAGAGGACAAAAAGTTCAAGGCCTGTGTAGACTACAGAGTGAATTCACAGCTAGCTCTGGCAAGTCAGCAATAAATAAGATTAAAGGAGAGCTGGAGACCTGTGGAAGAATACTTTGCTAGCAGCATGAGGATGGTCTTAGGGTCTATATCACTACCACAAGAACGACAGCTTTGATAGAATTTGGCACCAGAGAGATATCTCAGTAAATAAACGCCACTAGGCATGACTACCTTGTCTTCTAAACTCCACCTGATGTCGCACATACTAAGATGAGTGAATAAATTATTTTAAAAGTCTTTAAAGACAGAATTATCTTCCTAGTCTATGGCCACACCACCCTGAATCCATCCAGTCACCCCTGAGGCAGCTAAGCAGAGTCAGCCCTGGGTAGTGATAGCACAGGAGAGTCTGAATCCTCAAACCATGCAGCTTAGCCTGCAGTCACAGTAACCGAGAAACAGGGACGTGGGGAAGCTACAGAGCCAAAGACAATGGGACACGGGGTTTGAAAGGGAACTGGAACCAAAGGCATTCCGAACAGTGCAGTGCTGTAGAAGCAAACTCAAGGATAGTGGGGTTGTTCATCACCATGACCAAAGAAAATGCTCTTCCAAAATGTCTCAGACCCTTTCTTTTTCAAATAAATGTATTGCAGTTAGCTCCTAGACTACACAGAAACACCCCATCTGGCTGTCTCTCCTTCCCTCCCAGAAATCTTCCCTCCCAGGGCCTCCAACCTACAGTTTGTCTTCCTAGGTAAAGTTAGCTTGGCCCCTAAATACATGCCCAGAATCACCATGCCTCCCTACCACACTAAGAAATATTAACTGTATTTGCTTAAAACCAGAGAAAAATCCTAGGACAGGTAAAAACTTGTGACAAATGTCCTCATTATATGCTGGCCTCATTATACACACCTTATACAAAAAGAGACCATAACAAGCCCTTCTTACTCCCACCACTTGAAAGTACTGTTATAGAGTACAATGTATGATACAGTAATCGTCGTCTTTTGCAGAAATATAGACATGTATTGAGTGCAGTTGAAACCAATCAGGAAAGGTATAAAAGCGGCAAGGTTTTTCTCTGTAGCACCTCCCGTTGAGAGAGGGTCGTTTTTGTTTGGTATCTCCACAGAGAGAAAGTAGTATCCCAAAGAACGCAAGGCGGGTTCGGTTGGTTTGTGGAGGAGGCTGAGGCCAGTTACCCTGCAGACTGAGCCTTATTTGGAGGGAGAATCTGGAGCCCACGGGGAGAGCAATTCGGGGCGTCAGTAGAGAGCCAGCCTCAAGTGGAGGAGCTGGAGAGGTAGCTGTCATGGACGGGACAGGACGGCTCAGGAAGAAACCCCAGGGCCAAAGGGAACGCACTTCCTCTGTGCCCTTTTCGGTTTTGTTTGTTTTGTGGGAACTCCAGCCCCCAAGGTCCGTGTTGTGTGCTCTGAGTTGGACGGACTGTCAGTTCATTTGTCTCAGGGAACAAACTGCAGGTTGGGGGGGGGGAGGGATGTGTGTGTGCAGGTTTTGCCCTTTCGACTTCTGGCAGACGAGAAGTTAGGAAACACATTTCAATGAACATTCTCCTTCTAAAGCAGGGAAAGGAAAACTATGATAGCGAGCACAGTGTACAGAAGAACAACAAAAAGACGACTGTTTAGACTAGTACAGAAAGTGAAGCAGGCAGAAGACCACAGGTGAACAAAGATATCTGACTTTTCAAACCAGAAATGCCAGGGGAGAGCGCGAACGCAGTCCCCCACTATCACAAATTATGCAGTCGAGTTTCCCGCATTTGGGGAAATCGCAGGGGTCAGCACACCCTAAAGTGCAATGGGTGAGCCTCGCCCTGGGAAAACCACCTTCGTGATCATGGTATCTCCCCTGCCAGGTAAGTATGCTTTTCAGCCATCCGGCCCCGGCTCACACCCGCCGCTGCTCCACTCTTAACACACGGTCACTTCGCTCCGCCTGATAGCGGACCTCTCACGACGCACACGCCGTCTCGGCACTGCGCTGAAACCCGCAGTCCCGCGCTCCCTCCCTCGCCGCGCACGAAATCTCTCGCTTTCCGCGGCGGGTGCGGACGCGACAGCCCCTGCGCGACCCTCATCTGCATAAGCCACGCCCACACACTGACCGCGAGGATGACTTCCCAGTCACTACGGCTACCCTTCTACGCGTCCCCCGCCACCCAGCGCGCCCGCCACCCGGGAGGAAAGGGAACAGCGAAGTTACCCTGCCATGCCCTGCCCTTCTCTGAGCCTCACCTGTACACACCGCGACCCAGGGGCTCCTTCGCCCCTTTGGCTTGCTGAACTTTCTTGCCTGTGGAGAGCTGGCTTGTTCAAGGTCCTCTGGAGACAAATCAGCTTGAATTATCTTAAACCCTTAAATAGCCACTCCTTGCCCACCTTTGTGTCCTAACATCCTTGTTATTGAGGACTCCTGTGTTTAAGAAAAAAAGCTTGTGTTTCACAGGAAATAGAACATTTGTCTCGACTTCATAGGGAGAAAAGCACCAAAAATCTGGTCGTGTTCCAGTGGCTTCTTGTCGCTTATTCGGACTCTCACCGATTACCAGGGACTTATGGTTTCTTCTGGATAGCAAGCACGGCCGTTGTTGATTCAGAAACCAACACTGTTTGCAAATGGGTCAAGCTACCGCTGCAGATTCGTGCAAACTAAACTGCTATCCTGACAACGAAGATTGAAATTGCACCCCCTCCCCAAACAATTTCTAAACAGATTCACATCCTCTTTTACACTATTTACCTTTCCTTTCCATTATCTCTGGTGAGTGGTGGGCTAAAAGAAAAGTAGCAGCGGGCAGTGGTGGCTTGAACACGCCAGCTCTCCACAGGCAAGAAAGTTCAGCAAGCCAAAGGGGCGAAGGAGCCCCTGGGTCGCGGTGTGTACAGGTGAGGCTCAGAGAAGGGCAGGGCATGGCAGGGTAACTTCGCTGTTCCCTTTCCTCCCGGGTGGCGGGCGCGCTGGGTGGCGGGGGACGCGTAGAAGGGTAGCCGTAGTGACTGGGAAGTCATCCTCGCGGTCAGTGTGTGGGCGTGGCTTATGCAGATGAGGGTCGCGCAGGGGCTGTCGCGTCCGCACCCGCCGCGGAAAGCGAGAGATTTCGTGCGCGGCGAGGGAGGGAGCGCGGGACTGCGGGTTTCAGCGCAGTGCCGAGACGGCGTGTGCGTCGTGAGAGGTCCGCTATCAGGCGGAGCGAAGTGACCGTGTGTTAAGAGTGGAGCAGCGGCGGGTGTGAGCCGGGGCCGGATGGCTGAAAAGCATACTTACCTGGCAGGGGAGATACCATGATCACGAAGGTGGTTTTCCCAGGGCGAGGCTCACCCATTGCACTTTAGGGTGTGCTGACCCCTGCGATTTCCCCAAATGCGGGAAACTCGACTGCATAATTTGTGATAGTGGGGGACTGCGTTCGCGCTCTCCCCTGGCATTTCTGGTTTGAAAAGTCAGATATCTTTGTTCACCTGTGGTCTTCTGCCTGCTTCACTTTCTGTACTAGTCTAAACAGTCGTCTTTTTGTTGTTCTTCTGTACACTGTGCTCGCTATCATAGTTTTCCTTTCCCTGCTTTAGAAGGAGAATGTTCATTGAAATGTGTTTCCTAACTTCTCGTCTGCCAGAAGTCGAAAGGGCAAAACCTGCACACACACATCCCTCCCCCCCCCCCAACCTGCAGTTTGTTCCCTGAGACAAATGAACTGACAGTCCGTCCAACTCAGAGCACACAACACGGACCTTGGGGGCTGGAGTTCCCACAAAACAAACAAAACCGAAAAGGGCACAGAGGAAGTGCGTTCCCTTTGGCCCTGGGGTTTCTTCCTGAGCCGTCCTGTCCCGTCCATGACAGCTACCTCTCCAGCTCCTCCACTTGAGGCTGGCTCTCTACTGACGCCCCGAATTGCTCTCCCCGTGGGCTCCAGATTCTCCCTCCAAATAAGGCTCAGTCTGCAGGGTAACTGGCCTCAGCCTCCTCCACAAACCAACCGAACCCGCCTTGCGTTCTTTGGGATACTACTTTCTCTCTGTGGAGATACCAAACAAAAANCCGCCTTTATACCTTTCCTGATCGGTTTCCTGCATATATAAAAAATTATATATAATTTTATTTTGTCTCTATATAGATGGTTTGGGTCTTTTCAGAGTTCAGAGGTCAGATTCTCCCAGAGCTGGTGGTTATAGGCACTGTGAGCCACCATGTGTGGCTCTTAACCAGCTAACCATCTCTTGTTCTTCGAGTTTTAAGTTGTAAATGTTGATGACCTGTCTTAAGAACAGGCATGAGTCAAGGTTTCTCCATGCAATAACCCTGCCTGTTCTTGAACTTCATTTGTAGATCAGACTAAGCTAACACTCACAGACAGCCTCTTCCCTCAGTGCTGAGTTTAAAGGCATGGCGCACCACACTGGGCTTTTGTTCCGTTTGAAGAGGGTTATTTGGGGGGCAATTGTAAGATAGTGATTATGGGGTGATTAACAGATCATAAGGACATTTGGGCCAATCTTATCCCCATCACATGATCTCTCTTCTGGTTTTAAACAAATACACAGTTGGCTTTCTTTTTTAGTGGTGTAGTAGGAAAATGATTTGGGGCAGGTTTTCAGGAGCCATGCTGCTCTGGTTTTTAAATCCCAAGGTTGAAATTTCACGTCAGTAGATGTGGCTGTCTCTGTCCCCAGTGCTCTCACATCGCTCTTCTTCCTGGCATCGGTGTTCACCAAGGTCCCCTGCTAAGCACCGTATTACCCTGAGATAGCCACATTCTGCCGTCTTTCTGTTATTGTTTTTCTCAGTCCTTTCAATAGAATCTGTGCTCTTGGTGTCTGTCTGGAAGCCAGTACATTCCGTATCTGCAACCAGGGCTATTCTACAGAGAAACCCTGACTCACAACCCAAAAGCAAACAAGCAAAACAAAACCACAACAAAAAACTTCCCTTCTCTGCATTTATAGCCAACTACCTCCAACAACTGGGCATTTAGTTCCGTATTATAGACCTACAACACTCTCCATAGTCCCCACACTACTTCCAGGCTCTTATGTCCCTGTTAACACACACCTGCAACATCCAAATTCCACACTAGTCCCCAGGCTGTTTTGGCTTGCACACTTCTCTCTCCCGCAGCTGCCGGCTCCCCTTAAAACTAGCAAGGCTTTCTCCACCTTTCCTGTTCTCTCTGAGCTGGAGAGATTGGGATGTAATTTTAAAACTGTCCAATAAACCGTGCTTTCTCTCCATGGAGTGGTCCGGTTCCTAGGTTTCACTGCGTCCTCCATTAGGCTGTGAGCACTCTTCGCTGAGCTGTCTGCAATCCTTTGTAACCTCTGATTTTGTGGAGAAGTATTACTAAATCACACAAGGTGACCTTCCGTTCGTTCAGCCCTTAGCCCAGTTTGTGGTCTTCTTGCCTCGGCCCGCCACAGTAGGTGGATTACTGGCCGGGATAAACAAGCTAGGCTTTTGTAGTTCACAGCCACTTAAGGAGACTCGAGGATGAGGCCACTTTTCCCTGAGAGGCAGGGACATGGGTTTGGTTTTAGTGCACATGGAGTTCCCAAGGGAGGACCTTTGCCAGATTCTAACGGCTCAGGGAACGCAGGAAACACGCCTACAAAAAAAAAGTCTGCTTTTCTCATTCTGGAGTCCTCGTAGGACCAACAGCTCCCGGACATTTTTCTTTGGAAGACATGTGGTGGAATCTTTCTCAAGGAGCGCACGCACGAGTGTGTCCCCAGGTGCCTGGCGTGCTCTGGAAAAGGTGAAGAAGCCGCAGGGTACGCGGCGGGTGCTGCGGCTCGACCCACCTGCACACCGGCCTGCGGGTCCCGGGTTGCCGGGGACGTTGGGGACGCTACCTGAGTGGGCAGGTGAGCGGCGGTGGTGACCAGCAGAGAGCAGGCGACTCTTAGGACTGAGAAACTGGAACGCCGTGTTGGGAGCAGGTCTGAGGCACAGGGCTGAGTTCAACAGCATTAATATGCAAATTCGCCGAAGACAACGAGTATTCTCTGAGTCAGGATTTATTTTTCTGGAATGCTGGATATTGGGCAGGTCACAAAAGCGGGAGATGGTCTGACAGACCGGAGGTTAAGGATATATTCTAAGATTAGTAAATGGATTTACAGCCCTCACTTCGCATGTCTCTGTGGCGCAATCGGTTAGCGCGTTCGGCTGTTAACCGAAAGGTTGGTGGTTCGAGCCCACCCAGGGACGGTGCCTTTTGCCTGGTTAAAATTCCTCTCACTCGCCATTTAAAATTACATTTGTCATCCTTAAAGAATCTGCAGAGTTCTTAAATAACACGCAGAAGATTCCGATTCCAGGAGAACATCTAACCTGCAAACGTAGCTTTTCCATAGTCCATGTGGTGGGAGTGGGGTTCTCAGAATTTACTACAGAGCCTCTAAGTATCTATTTCTCTGCTTCACAATTTCATGACATTATTACATACTGGTTCCCCCACCCAGCCCTCAGAATAAGACTAAAGAAATCACCCAATTTCCCAATTGTAGAAGAGGGTTAATAAGAAAACTTATTTTGCAAATTCACCCAAATGTTGATGAGAAGAGGTTGGAAACATTTGCGGACATAAATCAGCGCTGGCTAAGCATTAGGCAGTATAGTAGTTATTTTCTATCGAAGCATCCATAGCTTCATTATTTATCTCAGCCTTATTCCCTCCTCTTTCTTTTAAAGCAGGAGAGGTGGAATTAAATTTATTTACCTACTTTAGCCCTTTTCCTTTCTTGGAAGGGGAGGGAGGATATTGTCCACTCTTAATCTTGAGACAGAGGCTTTTTGTTTATTTTTAATTTTATAATGTAGATGGCTGTGAGCCACAATGTGGTTACTGGGAATTGAACTCATGACCTCTGGAAGAGCATCTTTTAACTGCTGAGCCATCTCACCAACCCACAGGCAGAGTTTTATGAATGGCCAAGCCTGCCATTCTAAATGTGTAGGACCAAGTAGGCCTTGACTTGCTCCTCTGCTTCTGGAGGTAGCTGGAATTATACACCTGCACTGCCAGGCCTGACAACCCTCAGATATGTTACATTTCTCCCTAGTTGTTGAAAAAGAAAACAAGAGCAAAGTGTTTGACTGCTGCCAATGTAGAGGTGATCTGATTAAAACACCTCAACCAGGCTATCTTGTTCAAAGTAAGTAATTTGTTGGGCATAATATTGTACCCCTTTAGTCCCAGCACTCGGGAGGCAGAAGGAAGCAAGATCTCTATGAGTTCAAGGCCAGCCTGGTCTACAGAGTGAGACCCTGTCTCCAAGGGGAAGAGAGGTGAAAAATCTGTAGTTGGGAGGTTGAGGTCAGAGGACCTTGGGGAAACAAGACCCTGGCCAGGAGTGGGAAAGTGCATTCTCCACACCCACACACCCACCCACCCCCACCCCCACACAGAGTCACATCTGAGCAGAATTAGAGCACTGTCCTAACCACAAGTGTGACAAACACCACCCATTGTCAATTCTAATAGTGACATCCACATCTTTATCAATGATGTTTTTTAGCCTTGTCCATTTCTCTCACCCTCTAGATAAAAATTATTAAGATTTCCAACATGGGAGGCTGACCCAGAAGCAGCATACCTCCAGGGCTAGACCAGGCTGCAGAATGAACTCAGGTCCAGCCTGGGCAAATAGGTGGGACTCTTGTCTCCAATAAAAAGTAAAAAGGATTTGGTGAGGTTGAGGACTTAGTGAGTGGAAGAGCCTTTTACATAAAGAACTTGAAAGTCCTGGATTTGCTCTCTAGTACCCAGAGTAACTCGATAGTGTTTGCCTGGTAGAAACTCTCCTACAGTTTTTCTATGGATGCTGTTTGGTTCCAGTGAACCAAGAAACCAGCATGGTCTGGGGGCAGATTTGGTTACAGGCTTAGTGCATCAACGTCATGGAAAAAGACAGGCGCCATTCTGATTCTTGATTCACTAATCTCCCTTCACAGAAGTTCATACAGTCTTCTGTTTGTTCCCACTGTTCTGAAGTGAATTTTCTTGGTTTCACCCATCATTCAGAGCCCACAGTGGGTGCTTTCATTATAAGAATTTTGATTACTTGGATATCATTTCCAACGTGCTTGTGTGTGTACTAAAAGAAAGTGTTAGCCGGTCATGGTGGCGCATGCCTGTAATCCCAGTATTTGGGAGGCAGAGGCAGGCGGATTTCTAAGTTCGAGGCCAGCCTGGTCTACAGAGTGAGTTCCAGGACAGCCAGGACTACTCAGAGAAACCCTGTCTCGAAAAACAAACAAAACAAACAAACAAAAAAAGAAAAGAAAGTGTTCAGTCTTTTGATACAGATAGTTGCCTATTTGAAGTAGTCTTTGTTTTGAAAGTTTCACTTAATTTTTATACATGAATTAATAATTTAATTTCCCAAGGATTAAAGAACACTGTGTGTCCAGCTTTTTAAAGCAGGATCCTGGTTGAGAAGAAGGGGTAGAGGAAAGCCATAGGGCGCTGTTGGGCAGTTGGCATGGAACAGGGCTCCAGGTCACCCACGACTCTGAAACCCCTAGCTGGAATCTTTGTAAATCTAGAGTTTGGCGTAAAAGGGATAACGCTTTGGAGTCATTTGCAGGTTTGTTCATCATCGTCGTTATTATTAATGGTTATTTTGTTGGTGGTGGGATTTCTATTATTTTTGTTTTGTTACTTTTTTTCAGCCAAGGATTCATTTAACCCGGGGTGATTATAGAGCACCTGGTACCTTCACTTCCTGAGACAGGTTTACTGAAATTTAAAACAGTGGCATAAATGATAATGTAGATGCTCACGATTCTATTCCCAACTGAGAAGAGAATCAAGGGGTAGGGTTTTTAAAAAAAACAAAACAAAAAAAACAGAAGAAAATAGTAAAAGGAGACGCCCAACGTGGGGCTCGAACCCACGACCCTGAGATTAAGAGTCTCATGCTCTACCGACTGAGCTAGCCGGGCCTTGCAGCGTCCTTTCTTCCTACATCTTTATAATCTTTGTATATAATGGTGCAATCTTTCCATTTGTTCTTAATCAGCATTAACAAAGTTCCAGAATCTAATGCCTTTTGTCTGACACTCCTTATACACAGAGACAGGTGGGTCTCTCTGCTTCCTTCAGCTCTTTCTGAATGGAATCGCCCTGAGACCTGGGTTTCTGGGGCGCGTGGCACTGAGGAGCAACCGACCGAGCGCGCGGACGTGGAGGCCGGGCAGTCCTCGTGGCGACCCGGTAGTGCGGGAACCGGTGCGCGGAGACTTGTATTCCTGGAAGTTGGCTCTTCTACCCTGGTGCCTTTTTCGATCTAGGCCTCAGTGATGACGGCTCCGGGTGTGAGGGACACTTACTGGGAAAATAGGTACTATTTACTCTTTTTAGGCAGAAGTTTGTTTTTAAAACCAAGTTTGTGGTGTCCGAGTAACAAGGCCATCTGGTATAGAATCGACAGAGGCACACTCGTATAGCATTTGCTGCAGAGACAGGCGCTCTGCTCCCCAAGTATTTGGTTCTCCGACCGACAGTGGAGGTGCCAAGTTTCGGTATCACCGGACTACTTCTCTCTTGCGATGGGGAAGTGGGGAGGAGCCTCCTTTACAGATCTGGCTCTTTCCAAGAGTTTAGGGTCCTCGTATTGAATAAGCCGCTTGGAATTATTTCGGAGACTCAGTTTTACCGCAAAGGCAAAATCAGAATTTTGTTAATTAGTAAATAAAAGAGCTGCAAAGGGACGGTACTACTAAATGCCGTGACTCGGATTCGAACCGAGGTTGCTGCGGCCACAACGCAGAGTACTAACCACTATACGATCACGGCGAGCCACCGGGCAAGCAGCGGGTTGCGGCCTCAATTTAATGGCTTTTGAAAGAGAGTAGCCTTCCAGAGTTGCTTGATTTATTTAATGTAGTCTATATGGCCACAATATCAAAAGTCTGGCTTTGTAACCTTGGTGCTTCCGCATTACTAGCGCGAGCATCACTCCTCGCTTCCCGGGATTTCCTGACCTAGGATAAGAAACCGCCGCCCGCCGCCCGCCGCCCGCCGCCCGCCGCCCGCCGCCCGCCGCCCGCCGCCCGCCGCCCGCCGCCCGCCGCCCGCCGCCCGCCGCCCGCCGCCCGCCGCCCGCCGCCCGCCGCCCGCCGCCCGCCGCCCGCCGCCCGCCGCACCAGCCGACCTATGTTGTTTCTCTCCAAAGAAGCCAGCCACGGAATCAACGGTTTTGTTACCAGAATAGTGCAACCAGAAAAGGAGCAGAGCTGGTGAAGGAGTCCTTCTCCAGGGCCGAGTTTCCTGGTTCCACTCACAAAGCCGCCTGAACCGAAGGCGGGGCTGCCTCTAAAGTCTCAAAGAGCCAGACTCCATTTTAGATACTTTCTTGAACAATCCCAAAAGGATAGTAGTACAAGTCTGTGACGCCATTCGCAGTACGAAACAGATCGGCATAACATAAGCTTAAGAAGCTCGGTGGAGTTAGATCCCAGGGATCAGGGATCTTCGGATCTCTGAATCAAGGATGATCAACATAAAAAAAAAAAAAAATCTGATGCGTTGGCCGGGAATCGAACCCGGGTCAACTGCTTGGAAGGCAGCTATGCTCACCACTATACCACCAACGCAGGTTAGTGGATGTCCTGCTTGGATCTCTTAATGAAGGCTATGACAGAAAGCTGTTTCTTTTGCAAATTTGTTTTGATTGAAGAGAAATTAAGACAAAAGAGAGGGGGAGAAACCTTATAAAACAGAAGGAAGAGAGATGACAGACAGATAAACACTCTAGGATAGCCAAGTTTAAAAAAAAATTCTTTTTATCGTTTGAAGGGAGCTTTTAGAATCGTGTGATCCAGTAAAAGGCTCTGTTGTGAGTGTTTTTTAATGTGTGACGTTCTCTAGTACAAATGTAGAAACGGTTGCACTTTCCATTTTCATATTTCAAGTGATTATTTTGTACTTTTTTAGAAAATTGAGAGAAAAAAACACATTTCCCTGACCGGGAATCGAACCCGGGCCGCGGCGGTGAGAGCGCCGAATCCTAACCACTAGACCACCAGGGAAGCTAGCTTGTGGCTCCCCTTAAGATCATATGACTCCAAGTAGTTCTGCGAATATTTTAAAATTTTCTTTCATTTATGCTCTATTGAAGTTTTAAGATTATATATAAAACCTTTTTTGTATCGAAACTACTCTTTCAGCAGATCTCTTTTAAATACAAAAACAGCGAAAGAGTACTCGAGCCTAGCTCTTAAGCCCTGGAGAGAATACCGTACACAGGATCACATTCCAAGACCGAGAGAAAAAGCTCTGCAGACAGCTCCTCTCGAGAAAGTCGAATCGCCGGAACTAGCAGGGGCTTTGGCAAAAGAAACAAACATTTTTCTTAGAGGATATAAAGAGCATCACGGAAGGAACCCTAAGATGTCCTAGACCACCGGCTATAGCAGCGCCAGCAGAAACTGTCGCAAACAGGTCATGTGGAGACTGGGGAAGTGAGCCTGCTGGTTGGGGCGTCTCAGTGTTTTGGTTTAACTCACTGGGGCGTCTTCTAGCTTTTTTTTTTTTTTTTTTTTAAGTGTATTCTGAAAGAGTGAGGAGAAAGAAAATTGGTGTGGATTCCCAGATGGAGAAATCTTGTAAAGTTCCCTATCCCTCCCCCAATGCNAGGATAAAGATGATCAAAGTATGTTGTATGAAAAAATGTAAATAAAAGCAAATAAAAAACAGCTCGTAATGCTCTTCAAAATGTTCGGCCTGCTTCCGTTTGGTCGACAGTGCCTTTTTGTCGATTATGCTGCCACCTGCTGGTGATTTGGGGCAACACAGTAGAACCTAGGAAAGAGTACGTGCTCTGGGATAGGAGCTTGCCACTTGTTAGAAAATGGGTCTGGGGTCTAAGAAAATGACCACACAATCCAAAGTCTTTCGCAAGGCAAATAGTTTTCCTTTTGTAGAAGGTGAATATCAAAGCCAAATCAAGCAGGCAAACACTCAAAGTGAGGATCCCCCTGGGTTTTTCCCCCAACGCAAAGGGATTCCTGTGCCTCTCAAACTTAGCCCATTGGCTAATTTAAAACGCAGTTGTTAAGCAGAATTCAATTTGAGCATCCAATACAACCTGGAGCGCATATTTTTTGAAGAAGTGCTGACCCTGGAGGAATTAGAATTTCTGCCAAACCATTTATTATGTTTTTGTTTGTTTGTTTGTTTGTTTGTTTATGAAGTGGTTTGTTATTTATCCCTTTGGTAGAAAAGACCCTTCATTTTCTTCAGTTTCCACACCATGTTTCAACATCAAAGCACCAGGATAGAGTTCTGCCTCCTCCTCCAGGCATCTAAGAGTGGATGCATAAGAGGTTTCATTTTATTTTGTCAAACATTTACAAATAGCACCTGAATACAAAGCAATGATATAAAGAAATATATTTAAACTGCCCCATCTAATAAAAAACAAACAAACAAACAAACAAACACAACATTAAACCCCTGAGTCCACAAGGTAAGATTACACCAGGATTTTCTCCAACTCCTCCTAATATGAGTAAAGTCCCTGGACCTTGTGTATAAAGAGATAGAAGACTGAATGACTGGGAGAAGGAGGCAAACCAGGCAGAAGTGGGAACTTTTCCGGGCTCCCAGGCCACCCACATAGTCCAGATTTAGAGCCAAAAAAGGCTAGCAACCTGGATGTCCAGTACTTGGAGGTAGAGGCCAGAATATTAGTTCAAAGTCATCTTAAAGGGAGTTCAAAACCAGCCTGGCCACACAAGGCCCTGTCTGCAGAAACAAAACATAATTAAACATTAAAAATTCCTAAACTGCATGTGGTACCACATCCCCCTGATCCTAAATCTTGGGAAGTAGACCAGAAGTTCAAGGCCAGCCTGGAATACACGGGCTTATGTGTAAATTTGTGTGTGTGTGTGTATGTGTGTGTGTGTATGTGTGTGTGTGAATTAAACAAAATCCTACTGTGTCCCACCTCACAAGACAGAAAACGTCTTAATAGTAACAGCTGTGTCCCAGCCAACAACACAGAAACAAGCTGTGGCTTACTCTACTCAAAGACTGCAGTGCGTGTCCAGACTTCTGCCCTCGGTTGGCCTCAGAAGATGGTCATCCCTGCTGGGATGGAACCAGAGAAAGCTTAAGGCATTTGAATTTCACCAAATTCAATGATAACAAAGCAGCTCCATGTCCCAGAGTCACCGTAGGCCCCCTGGGGGGTTGGTCCCTGAGATTGGTTCAGGCTGGTTACAGGAAGTAGTGGTGCTCACCTTTAACCCCAGAGGCAGAAGTAGGAGGATCTCTGTGAGTTTGAGGTCACCCTGAACTACAGCATTAGTTTCAGGACAGCTGAGTCTATACAGTAGAGACCTTGTCTTGAAAAACCAGATAGATAGATAGATAGATAGATAGATAGATAGATAGATAGATAGATCTATTTAGAACAATGAAGATGGCACTCTCTCTGAGGGACTGGGGACTGTGTGCCAAGGTACAGGGTGTCTTGAAACTTTTTTTTTTTTTTTTTTTTTTTGAGACAGGGTTTCTCTGTATAGCCCCGGCTGTCCTGGAACTCACTTTGTAGACCAGGCTGGCCTCGAACTCAGAAATCCGCCTGCCTCTGCCTCCCAAGCGCTGGGATTAAAGGCGTGCTCCACCACGCCCAGCTTGAAACTTTTTGTAGAGCAGAAAAGGGAACTTGGAGGTGAAAGATTCCATCTGCAGATCTGTTGCCCTGCAGTCCCAAAGGTGTAACTAGCAGCAGACGTTAGTGGGTTGGCCTCTCAGGAGCTGCCAGGATCCCTGCTGACTGAAGATGATACTGAGCTCTCAAGGCCAGATCTTCTCAGGCTTTTAGATCATTGCTGTTCACAAAAGCCTACTGGGGACATAGACTCCTGAGTTACCAAGACTCTCATTCTCTCTCTCATTCTCTCTCTGTCTCTCTGTCTGTCTCTCTCTCTGTCTAATACCCCCAAATATGTAAGTTTCAAAAAGCATTTATCATACCATTGGCAACATCTAGATGACACAATCGTAAGTCTGAAGCTTTGTTGCTGCTATGAAATGCTAGAGCTTCAGCAGGGCTTGTACATTCTAGGCAAATGCTCTGCTCCTGAACCCTACCCCTGGCCCTACCTGCTTTTAAGACAGAGTATGGCTTGGCTGCCAAGCCGGTTTCAGACTCCTAGGGTTATGATCCCCCTACCCCAGCCTCCAAAGTAGCTGGGCTCCAGGTATGCACTAGTGTGCTGAGCTCTAATACATTAAGTACATTAGTGTACCTGGAGTTCTAATACACATCAGGGTAGCCACTATAAAAAATATTTTAACTCGTTGGGTGTGGTGGAGCACACCTTTAATGCTAACACTTGGGAGGCGGGGTGGGGGGGTGGGGCACTCTCTAGGAATCTAATGCTACCCTGGTCCCCATAGTGAGTCTAGGTCAACCAAGAGTGCATATTGAAATTCTGTCTCGAAAAACAAAAACCAAGGGGGCTGGAGAGATGGCTCAGTGGTTGAGACCACAGACTGCTTGTCCTGAGTTTAAATCCCAGCAACCACATGGTGGCTCACAATCATCTGTAATGGGATCCAGTGCCCTCTTCTGGTGCGTCTGAAGACAGCTACAGTGTACTGTAGCTCTTTTAAAATAAATTAAAACAAACAAAAAACAAAACCAAGCCTGTCAGTGGTAGTGCACACCTTTACTCCCAGCGCTTGGGAAAACAGGCAGGCAGACCTCTGTGAGTTCAAGGCCAGCCTGGTCTACATAGTGAGCTATAGAACAGCCAGGTATATGTAGAGAGACCCTGTCTCAAAAAAAGCAAAACAAGACACAAACGAAAAATAACTTTAAGAAGGGTTAGAAATGTAGTTGTTTGGTAGAGTGTTTGCCTGACACACACTCTAATCCCTGCTGCCTCGTAACTCTAGACATGGTGGCAAACACCTGTAATTTCAACACTCAGGAGCTATGGACAGGAGGATCAGAAGGTCCTTGCCTGCGTCATCCCAGCCTGGCCTACATACAAAACAAAACCATGAATGGCATCTTAGTTAGGATTTTATGGCTGTGAAAAGACACCACGTCCACGGCAACTCAAAGACAACATTTAATTGGGGCTGGTTTACAGTTTCAGAGGTTTGGTCCGTTACTGTCATGGTAGGAAGCATGGTGGTACACAGGCAGACACGATACTGGAGAAGGGGCCAGGAGTCCTACCTCTGCATTGGCAGGTAGCTGGGAAGTAAGAATGAGCCACTGGGCCTAGTTTGAGCATCTGAAACCTCAAAGCCCACCTCCAGTGACACACTTCCTCTTAAAAGGCCTTACCCACTCCAACAAGCTCACATGCCCTAATCCTTTGAAATAGTGCCACTCCCTAGGAGCCTATGGGGGGCCATTTTCATTCAAACCACCGAGTTTAGTTGGTCTAGATGGCTATAAATTAAACAAAAAGATAGAGAAGAGCAAGTGTCTATGATTGTAAGCGACTGCCCCTTGGAGCCTACTGATAGGAAGAGCGGAAGGTGCAGCTGCTGCGGGGAAGATTGGCAGCTCTTCCACGAGGCAAATATAGAACATGACTCAGCGATTCCACGCCAGGGAGTAAAGCTCAAAACACTTAGAACAAATAAATAAATACTTGTATATGCATGCTCATTGGAGGACTGTCTGGGCTGTGCGTACTTCTAGAACTCCGTAAATGTAGAAAGAGTTCACAGATGCCCTTCAGCAAATGAAGAGATGAAATGGAATCTGAGAGGCTGTGTGACTGTAGCTCAAGTGGTAGAGTATTTGCCCAGCGTATGGAAGCCATGGAGTCAGTCTTTAACACTGAAAACAGAAAATTATCTTCAAGAGAGAGAACTGTATGTATTCTAGTTCAGAAAGCAATTTTTCAGCCTCTACTGAGATATGAATCCATCACTTGCCTATAAAAAGGAACAAAATACTGAATCATGCTACAAATTGGACGAAACTCAAAAGCTTCACCCTAAAGCTAGACTTGGTGGCTTATGCCTGAAATCTCAGCACCGGGTAATAGAGGCAAAAGCATCAGGAGTTCAAGGGCAGCCAGGACTACTTGACACTCTTGTTTCAAAAGTCCTCAAACCAGCTCCCTTTAATCTTAACACTTGGGAGACAGAGGCAGGCAGATGTCTCTGAGTTCAAGGCCAGCCTGGTCTACATAGTAGGTCCTTGGTCATGATAGGTCCTAGACCCTAACTACACTACAAACAAAACAAAGCAAATCTCACCAAACAAAAGCCACCAAGAAGCTACACTGGGAAATCACATATTGGATAACTTCCTGTATTTGACATGTGCAGAGTAGGGTTAAGTTTGTAGAGACAGACTGGTAGCTGTCAGAGGTTGTGGAATGGATGATCAGCGGGTTCAGGGTTTCCTTTTGGGTTGTGAGAATACAGAGCTAGATATGGGGATGCCTGCATAGTAGCTCAGTGTAGCAAATGCTCTGGCTGCACTTGTTGGCTTGTTTTGTTGGTTCCCTCTTTGGGTGTTTGTTTGTTTTGTATTTGAAACAGAGTCTCATAGAGGCCAGATTGGCCGTAAGCTATGTGGCCAGGTTAGCTTTTAGCTCCTGGTCCTCCTGCCTCCACCTCCAGGTGCTGGGATTACAGGCATGAGCCACCATGCTTGGCTTAAGATCTTGTGTTTGAGGCCAGCCTGAACTACACAGAGACACTAATGCCCAAAAAGTTGTTTTAAAAAGAGTTTGCTTCCTTCCTTCCTTCCTTCCTTCCTTCCTTCCTTCCTTCCTTCCTTCCTTCTTTTCTGACAGGGTTTCTCTGTGTAGCCCTAGACTGTCCTGGAACTCACTTTGTACATAAGGCTGGCCTTGAACTCACAGAGATCTAGCTGGCTTCAGCCTCCCAGGTGCTGGGATTAAAGTCATGAGCCATATCTGGCAAAACGTAAAAAGATGTTTTTGTTTGTCCATCTGTTTGGGTTTTTTGTTTTTGTTTTTCTTTTGCTTTGTTTATTTGTTTGAAGACTGGATCCTGGGGTTATGAGAGTGAGAGAGATAGCCCCTCTCCTTGCAGGCTGTAGCACTCCAGAGAGCAGGCTCGAACCTCAGCTAGGGGGCACACACAGTAGGGAGAACTGGCTCTGGAGGGATGGGTGTGGCCTGAGAGCAGGAGAGTTGTGTGTGTGCACAATCCTCTTGGGCCAGTGGCCCAACCATAGGGGTGGTTTTTAATGTTTAAACCTGAGTCCTCCCCAGAGATGCTGGTAAGTAGTGTGGGCTGTGGTCTGAGTATCGGCACCTGCAAAGCTCCCCAGTTGGCTGCTGTGCACACGCGGGCTGCTGTGCACACATTGGCTGCTGTGCACACACGGGCTGCTGTGCACACACGGACTGCTGTGCACACACGGGGCTGCTGTGCACAGGGGTTGCTGTGCACACACGGGCTGCTGTGCACACAGGGGTTCCTGCTGCTGCTGTTCTTTCAGGACTGCAGGGTGTGCATCCCTGGGATACTAAATTACTTTCATCTTACATTCAGCTGTTACTCACATTGGCAAGAGTGCACTTAGCCTAGAGGGCCTTAACTGTTACATATTTCTAGCTACTTTTATGTGCTTGGCCAATATTTGAATTCACCCAGGCCAATTAGCTGAACAAGTTCCTGTGTTGTGCCAAGATTTGAGTTTAATTTAGGATAATTAATGCAATCCAAAGCTGAGGTGAAACAAGGTTTTGTGTGTGCGGGGGTTTTGTTTATTGTTGTTGTTGTTGTTGTTTGGGGTTTTGTTGTTGTTGTTTTGGTTTTGGGCTTTTGTTTTGTTTTGTTTTTTTGAGACAGTTTCTCTGTTAAACCCAACTGTCCTGGAACTTTTAGATCAGGCTGGCCTTGAATTCACAAAAGTCTGCCTGCCTGTATTCTGAGTTCTGGGATTAAAGGCAAGCACCATCATGGCAGCCATTTGATCTAACATTTAATGAGAATACAAGACACTAAATAACTGCGGTGGCTAAAGAAGAAACCTAGAAAAAAATATATATCTCATTACATAATTTGCAGTAAGTGCTTGGGAACAAGAAACAACAAAACCTTTAGTTATCAACAAAGACTTTAGTTATCAACAAAGACTTTAGTTATCAACTCAAGAGGATTAGTTTCTTTTTTTGTTGTTTTTTTGGTTTTTTTTTTTTGTTTGTTTGTTTGGTTTGGTTTTTTTCGAGACAGGGTTTCTCTATGTAGCCCTGGCTGTCCTGGAACTCACTCTGTAGAACAGGCTGGCCTCGAACTCAGAAATCTGCCTGCCTCTGCCTCCCAAGTGCTGGGATTAAAGGCATGCGCCACCACTGCCTGGTGTAAATTCTGTCAATCTGACTTGGTTATTTTATCTACAGCATTATATATAATACTATGTCATGGGCCAGTGGAATGGCTCAGCTGGGCAAAGATTCTTTCAGGTCAGACCAAGCCTTGTGCAAGAGAACCCACTTCTAAAATATGTTCTCCTCCCCTCCCCTCCCCTCCCCTTCCCTNCTGGGTGTATCTTTCCTGTTTATTTCCACCCACACACAGCCCCTGGAGGATCTACTGTAGCCACAGTGATACATGACTTCTAGGCCAACTAAGTCTGGATTTGAATAGGGCGTGGCACTGCTCATATTTATAGCAAAGTTATACTGAAGCCTCCTGAATCTGAGCTCCGCTGGGAAGCAAAGGCTATGAGCTACCTTACAGCTTAAGGCTTGGAGACACTCAAGAATGAGTGTCTGATCACTCAGCATGGCTCTGACTTTGGCGTCTACACACAGAGGCTTCTATTTTATCGTCACTCTAGCAGTGGGTCGGCTCAGGGTGTCCCACGACTGCTGTCCCTGTGCCATCAGGACTTCTCTCTCTTAATGACTGAAGGTCGACATATCTTCTCGACAAGTTTCTCAAGTGTTCAGTTAACTTTGTCTGAACCTTTCCATGCTTTCAAATGTGGCCTTACCCCTAACACCCACAGAGTATTCTGTTCCACTAAAAACTGTATACAGGTTAGTCTCGGGCATTCTGATCATTTTATAATCTTTCCTAGCTGACGCTTCTTTGCTTTTTTTTTTTTTTTAAGTGGTAGAAATTATCTTACAAACAGTGTCTAAGGTAAGCATTTACCTCTGAAATCTATCTCATGATGACATCATTTCCCTGACCACAGACAGTGGAATTTGCTTCCTTCCCCCTCTCCAAACCTTATTTGTAAGATTTAGACCATGATAATACTTTGAATTTCAGTTGTCACTTTTCTGTCTTGTTCTCCTTTCTGGTATTTTACTTTTATTCTGTGTGAATGTCTACATTGTATTTTAATCATATGCTTCCCCTAATCTTTTTATATTAAGTCTAACTTTTTTTGTTTTACTTTACTCTTCTTTTAATTAAACAATTATGTTTTCCTATTATTTTAACGGACATGCTTATAATACACACATAAACAATCATTAAAATGCCAGGCAGTGGTGGTGCACACCTTTAATTCCAGCACTTGGTCAGTCAGGTCTGAGTTTGAGGTCAGCCTGGTTTACAAAGAAGGGCAGCCAGGGCTACACAGAGAAACCCTGTATGGGGGGGGGGGGAGTATACAAAAAAATGAGACACAATGAAGCATGCCTTTATTTCCAGCAATCAAGAGGCAGGGACAGGCTGATCTCTGTAAGTCTGAAGCCAGCCAGGGTTTCAGAGACAGACCCTGTCACAAAATCAAACAGAGCATAAAACTAACCAATTTGGACTACTTCTTTGGCTTTTCAGGATAAGATTTCTTTGTATAGTCCTGGCTGCTCCTGGAACTTGCTCTGTAGATCAGGCAGACCTTGAACTCAAAAATCTACCTGTGTCTACCTCTCAAGTGCTGGAATTGAAGGTGTGTGCCTCCAGGCTCTGGAACTATTCTTTTTAAACAACGTCTTACTGGCTTTTCTATTGCTGTGGAGAGACACCATGGCCACCAAGGCAACTCATACAAGAAAGCATTTAATTGGGGGCTTGCTTACAGTCTAGGAGGATGCATCCTCCTTGGTTACTAGGGTGGGGATTGTGGCAGCAGGCAGGCAGGCTTGGTGCTGAAAAAGTAGTGGAGACTGCTGTATCCTGAGCCACAGGCAGCAGAGACAGACTCGGAGCTTGACACGGGCGTTTGAAACCTCACAACCCACTGATGGGCTTCGTCCAACCAAACCATAGCTATGCCACACCTCCTAATCCTTCCCAAACAGACTACCCACTGATGATCATACAAGCCTATGGGGGCAAGTTTCACCCTAACCACTACAAGCAATGTGAGAATCTCAGAGCGTTATAGTTACGGTGCCCACTACATCCTATTTTTACTTTCGTTTGGATTGTTTTGGGGAGAGGAAGGTTAAGACAGGGTCTATGTAACCCAGGCTAACTTCAAGCAACCAATCTTCCTTCTTCAACCTTCAGAATATCCCTATGTAGTTTCTAGGGCATAGGCAGAGGAACCTTCAGCCTGAACCACTATGTTTGGACCAAGTAAGGATTCTCTCTCTCTCTCTCTCTCTCTCTCTCTCTCTCCCTCTCCTTTTCCTTCTCATGTGTGTGGGTATTCTGCCTGCATGAGTGTGTGTATACCACTTGCATGCTGTGTCTTCAGAGGCTGGAAGAAGGTAGGAACCTGTAGCACCAGAGGTACAGACAGCTGGGAATCAAATCTTGGTCCTCTGGAAGAGCAGCCAATGCTCTTAACTACTGAGCCATCTCTCCAGCCCCCAAAGTAAGTTTTTTTTTTTTTTTTAACATATAGTAAATAGATTTGCCAGAAATCTATGTGTGTTTACCACTGTATCTCCATCTTAATCCAGCTTTCTCTCTAAATAGTTTCTTTTCTTTTCTCTTTTCTTGTCCAGTAAATCCTTTGACAGTTCTTTTCACAGACGATCTGATGAGGTCACATGTAAGTTTCAGGTGGTTTGAACATGTTCGCCTGTTCAACTGTTTTGTTTGTTTTATTTTCTTTAAAGTGGATCAAACAGTGGGTTTACCCAGGCATGCTTACCCTGGAGGCCACCCCGAGTCCTTTGGTGTCACATCCAGTCTACTCTTTCCTTCCCCAATTTTTGTTTCGATTTACTGTTATTTTTTTTCCTGTGAGATAGTTTTACCATCTGAATTTGCATCTCTGAGATCCATTTGATGTTTCCTGAGTCCCCCATAACTTAGTAAATGGTTCTAGACAAGGGATTGATCAACTTCACATTGAAATGGTTATTTCCTTTGTGGTTTGCTTGCTTGCTTGTTTAAGATGGGGTTTCTCAGTGTAGTCCTGCTGTTCTGGAACTCAGAGGTCCATCTGCCTTTGTCTTCTGGAGTGCTGGGATTAAGTTAATGGGGTGTGCAACCACAGCCTACCAGTTTGAAATGTTTTATTATTTGCTTTTTGTTTGCTTGTAACAGGGGTTTTCCTCTGAAGCCCAGGATGACCTTGAACTTCTAATCCTCTTGTCCCCCTGCGGATCATCACAAACCCAGCTTTTGTTTTGTTTTGTTTTGTTTTGTTGGAAGGCAAAGTTGCCTTGTATACCTAACTACAATCAGAAGAACATATTTTTCTCTCTTTAGTGATGAATGGTTTGGTTTTTTTGCCTAGATACATTAACTCGCTAGAAGTTATAAAATGCTGGTATTATGATTGAGATATAGTATTTTAATAGTAAATACTTAGATTTGCCATAAATCTATTTCTGTGTCTAGTGGCCTAGTAGCCTAGGCCTACCTGTGTGGGACTGTGAAAGGCAGCCTGTTTTCTGGTCGAGCTAAGTTTCAACCCTGGAGACCCAGCAGATAATTCTGCAAGGGATGGAAGGAAGTTTGCCAAGCTCCCAGACACCAGGTTCACGACATGAGGCCCCAGCTCCATAATTCTGTGGCCATCAGTCATGTAGGGCAATGCCCCAAGTCCCTGGTTTTCTGTCTGGACTCCACCCCCACAACAACCAGGTAGGCTGGCCCACTATGAAAGGGGCTGCTTGCCTCCTCCTCTCTCTCTTACTCTTACTCCTGCTTACTGCTTGCCTCACTTGCCCTCTTGCTCCCCTTCCCTCCGAATTCCCTTCCCCCCTCTCTCCCCTTGGTCATGGCCAGCTTCTACTTCCCTACTTTCTCCCCCTCTCTGTCTTTCTACAATAAATGTCTTAAAACCATGGACTACCTCTTCTCATCAGGATCCGCCGTGCTGGAGCAATGGAGCAGATCTTCTAGAGAGCCGGGCATCTAATCTCCCACAGGAGGCCTCTCTGCATTCTCAGCCACAGCGTCCACCAGCCTAAGCTACCACCAAGACCCAGCCGGAGTGCTCTTCCCCCTTCCCCTCTGGCCTTGGCCCAGAGCCAGCCCCGAGGGCCCCCACTCCATTCGGTAGCGTCTGTGGTGCCCAAGAGTGAGAACCTGTCGTCCTTGGCCTCCATGCAGGCCCAGGGACCCCGAGCCAATTCCAGCAGGTCCTCGGGGACCTCAGACTGCGGGTCCCCACCCCTGGAGTGGGGTCCTGCGCCTTCTCACAGCCCGATGCCTGCCCAGAGGTGACAGGGGGTGCACGCAGTCAAACTTCCCATGTCCCACCTCGCCCAGTGGCACAAGCCCTGGTCTGGACACTGGACCCCATTTTTTACCCACATACCTGAACCTCTCTAGCCTTCCAAGTGTTGGGATTAAACACTCCAAGCAGTGCGACATCTCCACTTATTTACTGAGTGATTCTAGAATTTTCCCATCATTTTAAGATATGGTTTTCATAAGAAAATCAGAATAAAGCTAGGAATGGTGGCTCACACCTGGAACGCAAGCGTGTGGGAGGTGGAGGCAGGGAGATCATCCTAAGCTACATTTTGGGTTTGAAGCTAACCTTTGAATCTTTGTTTTCAAAAATACAGAAAACAAAACAAACAAACAAAAAAAAGCTGGTGAGGTGGCTGGGCTGGATTCCCCGGACCCAAATAGTGGAAGGGCCTGAAAGTTGTTCTGTGACTTTCACACCTGCACTGTGACACACACCCCCACTCCCTCCACCCACAAATACATAAATAAAAGTAATGAAAAATTGAGAACAAATAAAAAATAGTTAACTATCTTTTTCCTATTTACCAGCACTTCTCAAAATGGACGATACAGCTTTCTTCAATACTAGCCAATCACCTTTTACTTTACTTTATTATTTAATCTTTTTTTTTTAAAGATTTATTTTATTTATTATATGTAAGTACACTGTAGCTGTCTTCAGACACTCCAGAAGAGGGCGCCAGATCTCGTTACAGATGGTTGTGAGCCACCATGTGGATGCTGGGATTTGAACTTATCACCTTCGGAAGAGCAGTCGGGTGCTCTTACCCGTTGAGCCATCTCACCAGCCCCTAATCTTTTTTTTATAGTCATTATTCTCCTCCCAGTCTGTCTTCTGACAGTTCCTCACCCCAGAACGCCTCCGCATGCTTTTTACTTTTAAGTATAATTGTGATTGAGGCTTAAACTGCTTGGTGTGTGTCCACCCAATATACTCAGTTTCTATTTTGATAACTAATTTGTCCTGTCTTTGGAGAGCGGCAACTATCTTTTTGTTTGCTTGCTTGATTTGAGACAGGACCTCACTATGTAGCCTAGGCTAGCCTGGAACTCCTTATTTAGGCTAGGTTGGCCTGAAATTCATAGAAATGCATTGACCTCTGCCACCTAAGTGCTGAGAATAAAGGCATGTGCCACCATGCCCAGATTGAGACAGTATTTTAAAGCTTCCTTGTTTATCTTGGATAATTCTTGGCTCCAAATGGGAATAGGTTATTTCTCCAAAGAATTATGATTTCTTGTAGTGGGACATCATATTTCTGTTCCACAACTTGGACATTAGAAGTGTTCACTACCAAAAAAAAAATCTTATAGAAAAAAAAAGCCATGCGTGGTGGCTCACGCCTTTAATCCCAGCACTCGGGAACAGAGAAACCCTGTCTCGAAAAACCAAAAAAAAAAAAAAAAAAAAAAAGAAGTGTTCACTACCAATGATCACTGCTTTTAGGTATTTACATAATAAATTAGGAATATTTAAAGACAGAATGCCATGAACACACAGTTATCTTTGTATTTAATTTTTTTTTAATGTGTATGGGTGTTTGCCTGCATGTACGTCTCTGTGCATCTTCATGCAGTGCCTGAGGAGACCAGAAGGGGGCTCCAGGTCCCCTGGAGCGGTTTAGATTAGAATTACAGTTTTTACTTCATCAACATGAATCAATATTTCTATCCCACATCAAAGGCCATGGCTCTCAAAAGTCCAAGTATTGGCCACCTGTAATTATAGCACCCAGGAAGTTGAGGCAGGAGGATCACAAGTTTCAGGCCAGCCTAGGCTATATGGTGAGACTCTGTTGCAAACCAAACCAAACCAAACCCCCACCGTTATTACTTAAAAATAAGGTTTTATTTTTGAATGTGTGTCTGCGTGTGGGTTGAGTAGTTCCCAAGGAGACCAGAAGAGAGCACTGACTCCCCTGGAGCCCCTGATGTGGATGCGGGGAACCAAACTCAGGTCCCCTGTAAAATCAGCACGTGCTCTCAACTGTGGCTCCATCTCTCCAGTCTTCATTAATTTCTTTTTAAGCCCACAGCATACTCAAAAGAGTTCCAGAATAATACCAACACCACCGTCACTGATAATGAGAACTGTAAAACACTTTCGTACCAGTTGGGCACAGTGGCCCCTGCCTGTAACCCAGCACCATCAGGATAATTATCTAAACCATCTGGTCAACATAAAGAGTTCTAGGCCAGCCGTGGGGGGGGGAGGGGGGAACCACACATATAACAACTCTGTTTCAAAACAACTGATTCCTTAAAAATATTTTATTTTTTAAATTTTATGTGCATGTGTGTATGCCCGAGTGTATGTATATATGTGCCCCACATGTGTGTGTATATGGCCTGAGTGTATGTATGTATGTGCACCACATGTGTGCAGAAGCCATTAGAGGTCAGCTGAGGGCAATAGAGCTCCTAAACTGGAATTACAGTTAGTAATGAGCTATCATGGGGGTGATAGAAATGGAACCTGAATTCCCTGTAGGAGCAGCAAGTACTTTAACCACTAAACCATCCTTCCAGCCTCAAGAAACTGTTTTGTTTTGTTTTTTTCTCATATTTTTGGTTTCAGAGTATGTGCCACTTTGCATATTATAGACAACCCAGTATGTCTTAAAGTCACTTGATTAGTTTAGTTGGGGGATGTCTTAGTCAGGGTTTCTATTCCTGCACAAACATCATGACCAAGAAGCAAGTTGGGGAGGAAAGGGTTTATTCGGCTTACATTTCCACATTGCTATTCATCACCAAAAGAAGTCAGGACTGGAACTCAAGCAGGTCAGGAAGCAGGAGCTGATGCAGAGGCCATGGAGGGATGTTCTTTACTGACTTGCTTCCCCTGGCTTGCTCAGCCGGCTCTCTTATAGAACCCAAGACTACCAGCCCAGAGGGGCTTTTCCCCCTTGATCACTAATTGAGAAAATGCCTTACAGCTGGATCTCGTGGAGGCATTTCCTCAAGGGAGACTCCTTTCTCTGTGATAACTCCAGCTTGTGTCAAGTTGACACATCCAACCATCCAGTGCAGGGAAATTTTACGGAGTAAAAGTTCTTGGGATGTGGGCTGGTGAGATGCTCAGCAGGTAGGTAGAGGAATGAGCTACCAAACCTCACATTTGGTCCCTAACACCCACATGGTGGGAGGAGAGAGCTGACTCCTATAAAGTTTCTGACATCCACATAGGTACACACACACACACACACACACACACATATTCTAAATAATTTAATGTAAAAGATTATTCTGATATGGTCTTGTATAGTTGAGAAAAAAGCTAAATTCATTATTTAAAAAAATACCTGTGTGTTCCCACACTTCTCTTTTGTAGTGTGTGTTCGCCTGCGCGCGCGCGCGCGCGCGAGTGTTGCATGCATGCCTGAGAAGGGACCACATACCATGTGGACCTGTAGACTGTGAACGTCATGTAGAGCTGACAGGGCCAGAAGCTTTTGTGACACACTTTGTAATCAGTCCCGTGCTGGTTTCCCTTGGCAAGTACTGCGGAGCAGTGTCCCAGAAATGCCACCAGGTGAAAGATGGGATATAATTAAATCCCTTGATTATAATTGAATCTTCAAACAGTCTTTCTATAAAAGCACATTCCCAAATCTCTTCCTTCTGAATTCACCTATCTAAGCCGGGCGGTGGTGGTGTGCACGCCCTTAATCCCAGCACTTGGGAAGCAGAGGCAGGCAGATTTCTGAGTTCGAGGCCAGCCTGGTCTACAAAGTGAGTTCCAGGCAGCCAGGGCTATACAGAGAAACCCTGTCTCGAAAAAAAACCAAAAAAAAAAAAAATAAAAAATTAAAAAAAAAATAAAAACAAAAAACTGAATTCACCTATCTAACGCCACTCCTCTGTGGATCAGTAGACTTCAAAACTGGCTCCTATTCTTCTCCTCGCCTCGGTTACTACCTCCTCCCCAACCCCCGCAACCCAGAAACTTCTGTTTTTTGTGTTTGTATTGAGGAGGAGGAGGAAGGAGGGATTGCTGCACAAACTAGTGTGATGGAAAAGGTGGAGATAGAGCAGACAGCTGCAGAGATCTGATCCGGACAGACGGACGGAATAAACCCTCCTCGAAACAATTCCGCTCTCGGATTTCTCAGGACAGCTGGAAACCTTTCGGCTTCTGAAATAGTTGGCAGAGATGGGGGAGGGTCTCTGAACTATGCTTGCCATCCATCTTTGAAGCCGGCCACCTCGGTGTATCATGTGCAGAAGAAACTCAATGGAATCTTCAGTAAAGAGAGGATGAGAGCAATGAGTGACAGGCGTCACACAAAAATCACTGCCAGCAGTCTTAAAGGCCAGGAGCTCATTACTGGGAATGCTGAATGGCAATTCATACAAGCTGCAGTTGGAAATATGACTTGGCTATCACCTTTCTTTATGCTCTCTCTCCCTTGGTACCCAATATTTCCATATTCCATCCTTATTTTGCTCATCATTCCTGCTGCCTTAGCTCCCACACCCTACTGCCACCAACGTTCCTGGAATTTTGGACCTAGCTATTTTTAAAACTGTCAACTCAGTAAGCACCTCCCTCCTCCTCTCAGCTGTCCAGTACTTGGGCCAACCATATACTCTCCCTCCCCCTCCCCCCCAACCTCCTCTGGCTCTCTGACCTGCGTGAGATTGCAGCCATTCCGGGGGAATCATGGAGAAAGAGATGGGGGACCCCCTGGCTGGAGCAGACCAACAGAATAGGCAACTATGGCTCGAGAACCGGGTATCAGAGTAATGCTTGACCTCGAGAAACAGTAAGTCCAGATGAAATGGCGATCACTTTGATAAGCTTTTGGGTCGAGGCCAGAACTTCATAAAGTTACAGACATCTGTTCTGAAAACTAAGATCTCCCCTTACCAGCTACCCCAGTCTTCACTTTTCCTCTTGCCTGGATGTTTTCTAAGCCATGGCCATTTGAAGTTTAATGTGCCTCTCTCTGGCTTTCCTATTTTCCTCTCCATCTTATTACACACCAAAACCTTGGGAGAGGGGGAGGGGGCAGGGCTAAGGACTGGGCCCAGAGCCTTGAGCATGGTAAACACTCAGCTACCATCGAGTTACACTCCTGCTCCTACCTCAAGACCTCTCAGACCTCCTGCTCATATGCTTATCCCAAAGAAGGGTTTTGACAGGAGAAAGGGAGACAGACTCTCCCCCATATCTGTTCCCCTCAAAAGACCAGGAGTGTCTGGATTGGGCTTTTCAGCCGGGTCTGGAAAAACACATGAACTGTTAGACAGAAACATATATTAATTTAAATGCTTGATTTGTACCCCATCCTGTGAGAAAGGGATTGCAACGTCAGCCCTCTGGAGAGGCTGAGAGACCGGCTCTTTTTTCACTGGGAAGGTGATATCCTAGACTGGGCGTCTGCCTACCATGTTACCCTTTGTGCCCTTCTAACACAGTGAAGAAAATGAAACAGCAGGTGGCTTCTGGTGGGAGGGATCTATAAGAAATATGTTCTTAAAGCATGATCAGATCCCGGTGTTACTGGGGACTCACTGATATGATTAGGACCTCACTTTCCCCAGGGGTCCTCCATTTTTGACACATCTGCTATTTGGTAGTCAGGATGGGGCAGTACACTGGACTCTGCCCACTGAGGTCACTCAACCTTCCCTCCACCACCACCCCGCCCCCGTAGGCATATTGCACAAGGGACCTGAAGGTGGCCGCAGGGGCAGGGCACAGAGGTTCACCAGCCACGCTCTCCCTCTGGAAGCCTCCTTCTTCCCAAGGTCCAGTCTGTTTCATTTTTGTCTTGGTCTCCTCAGATGCTCTACCCACCATCTTGACTGGTCTTGAACCCTTCTCTTTCCTCACACTCAGCCAAATTTCTTCTTCCAGTCACAGAAGTGCCCGGAGAAATTCACTAGGTAGGAGGCTCATCACCTGGGAAGAACCGGTGCCTGGGGGGACCTGGCTGGATAGGTATGGGGGATCGAGGCCAGTCCCCTAGTCCCCGGTCCCCCCACGGCAGCCCTCCAACTCTCAGCACCCTCACTCTCCTGCTGCTCCTCTGTGGACAGGGTAAGGAAGGGCCAGGGAAGGGTTGGGCGTATCCGGAGGTTAGGATGCTGGGGAGTGAGGAAGGATGCGTGCTGAGTCAATCACCTGCCAACTCTGAAAGAGGCCTGTCTTGTTTCCCCATTTAACTTGAGGAAGGACAGAGATGGCGTCCTTAGACCCCAGGGGAAAGAAGTCTGACTGCTTAACACGTTTTTAGTAGAGGAAAGGAGGCGAGGATTGGGAGGATGAAGGTTGGGATTGGGAACGCGGCCACGCTGGGTGGTAGGAATGGCGGGATGGCGGATGCCTTTTGGCAGTTAGGTACTTGGATAGAACCTGTGTCTGGACGCCGTCTCACTTCGCTGCCCTCTCCCTTCCATCCCCAGCTCACTCCCAGTGCAAGATCCTCCGCTGCAATGCCGAGTACGTCTCGTCCACTCTGAGCCTTCGGGGAGGGGGCTCACCGGACACGCCACGTGGAGGCGGCCGTGGTGGGCTGGCCTCAGGTGGCTTGTGTCGCGCCCTGCGCTCCTACGCTCTCTGCACGCGGCGCACAGCCCGCACCTGCCGCGGGGACCTCGCTTTCCACTCCGCGGTGCATGGCATAGAGGACCTGATGATCCAGCACAACTGCTCACGCCAGGGTCCCACGGCCCCGCCCCCGGCCCGGGGCCCCGCCCTGCCCGGGGCCGGGCCAGCGCCTCTGACCCCAGATCCCTGTGACTATGAGGCCCGGTTTTCCAGGCTGCACGGTCGAGCCCCGGGCTTCTTGCATTGCGCTTCCTTTGGAGACCCCCATGTGCGCAGCTTCCACAACCAATTTCACACGTGCCGTGTCCAAGGAGCTTGGCCCCTGCTAGATAACGACTTCCTCTTTGTCCAGGCCACCAGCTCCCCGGTGTCGTCCGGAGCCAACGCTACCACCATCCGGAAGGTCAGAGATTCAGTTTTCCTCCCAACTCAATTTCTTGTGCCCTCTCACGGTCTGTCCGCCATACCACTCCTTCTTCTTCCCACTCTTCGTCCGCCACCCAGCCCTGTTCTTGTCCTTCCCAAACATTCCCTTCCATCCTGAATGGCTTACTTCCATCAACATTTGCTTTTGTAAATGTAATTCCTCTTGATGGGAATTTCTTTCAAATGCAAGTAATTTGGGAGTTGCTGAGACTGAGACAAAAGGAGAGAGAGAGAGAGAGAGAGACAGAGAGAGAGACAGAGAGACAGAGAGAGAGAGACAGAGAGAGAGACAGAGAGAGAGAGACAGAGGAGAGGGGCAGATAGAGAGAGGCAGAGAGAGACAGAGATATTAGGAGGTTGAGTGGGGGGTCAGGCACATTTGATGGAACACAATAGGGGATAGGATTAAGGACTGAGCCCCCCCCCCCCCCAAGAAACTTGCATCTCTGCTGGGATCGGATTCCTGACTCTCTAAGCAGCTTGATTGGCGTGAGGATGCTTTGAGCCCTAATGAAGTCTTTTCTCTCTTGTCCTCATAGATCACTATCATATTTAAAAACATGCAGGAATGCATTGACCAGAAGGTCTACCAGGCTGAGGTGGACAATCTTCCTGCAGCCTTTGAAGATGGTTCTATCAATGGGGGCGACCGACCTGGGGGATCGAGTTTGTCCATTCAAACTGCTAATCTTGGGAGTCACGTAGAGATTCGAGCTGCCTACATTGGAACAACTATCATCATTCGACAGACAGCTGGACAGCTCTCCTTCTCCATCAGGGTAGCCGAGGATGTGGCGCGGGCCTTCTCCGCAGAACAGGACCTACAGCTGTGTGTTGGGGGATGTCCTCCGAGCCAGCGACTCTCTCGCTCAGAGCGCAACCGCCGTGGAGCTATCGCCATAGATACTGCCAGAAGGCTGTGTAAGGAAGGGCTTCCGGTTGAAGATGCCTACTTCCAATCCTGCGTCTTTGATGTTTCAGTCTCCGGTGACCCCAACTTTACTGTGGCAGCTCAGACAGCTCTGGACGATGCCCGAGTCTTCTTGACGGATTTAGAGAACTTACATCTTTTCCCCTCAGATGCAGGGCCTCCCCTCTCTCCAGCCACCTGCCTAGTCCCAATTCTTTCGGCCCTCTTTGTTCTGTGGCTTTGCTTTCAGTAAGTAAGCCAGCAACCCCTGACTGGTTTGGAAACTATCTGAGGATAGAGGTTAGTGTGAAAAAACACAAAGATGTGCCAAAGGAAACAGCGGGGGACAGGAGACAACGCTTACTCAATCACATGAGGTTGCAGTCCAGGGCTGAAATGACCCTAGAATAAAGATTCTGGGCCACGGTTTTGCACTCCAGACCTTGGTGTGGGCTATTCACCATGAATTTCCCAGTTAGTGATTTCCCACTTGTAATGAAGTTCCACTCTCCATGCACCTGATACCACTCCTAGAGATTGTGAGAGTGCTAATGACCAGCAAAACATTAAAGGACTGAGATATCATAAAGGCAACAACTAAATAAGCAAAAACATGATTCTCTTTAAGAAAGTCAAAAGTGGAGAAACTAATTAGGAAAAAAGCTTTTGGTTCAGAAATGAAGTGGGCATTGTCTGGCAGAGGAAGTCAGCTTTTGGAGACTGGCACCAACACAGAAACGGGCATCTCCATCCCTTCCTAGTCTTTATTAAAGCAATGAGCTCTCCATCCTGTCCTCTGTTGCCTCTGTTGAATCCCTTTGCAGATGTGGCATGGAGTTGAGGCTGCGTGTTCACCCCACTGAAAGAGGCCTTGCAGTTACCAGCTATTGTCTCCTCCCTCTTGGAGTCTACAGGTTGTTGGAGAGAAAAAAACTGGTTCATAGGAAGGAGTCACGAGTATTATTATTACATTTGTTTTTTTATTTTCGGTGGAGCCTCATGTAGCCCAGGCTGGACTTGCATTGCTGTCCAACTGTCTCTACTCCTCAGGCACTGGGGTTGAAGTGGGTGGAGGAGCGTGTAATTCTTCACTGGCTGTTGGCATCTTTATTAATTGATCAAAAACCAACTGGGGACAAGAACCTTTAGCATTTGGACATGTAGATTCCTGTTTGAATCAAAGCATTAGAACCAATCCCCAGCACCAAATACACACACACACACACACACACACACACACACACACAATATATATATATATAGTATATATTATATATGCATGCATGCATGCATTGAGGGCTAGGCATGGTATACAGGGGCCCTGAATCTGATCACCAGTACTGCAAAACAACAACAACAATAATAATAATGACAATAATACTAATAATTCTTTTAGCTTAGTGTGGTGGCACACTACAGTAATCCTAGCACTCAAAGTGGAAGCAGAAGGATCAGGAGTTCAAGGTCCTCTTTAGCTATATACAGGGCAGCCTGGGCTACATGAAATCCTGTTTCAACCTTCCTTAAACTAAACTAAGTAATGATAATTATTATTCATAATTTTCTAAGAAAGGTAGTCTTCTTTTAACTGTTCCTATCACTTCATGTCTGTCTGTTTGTCTGTACACACACACACACACACACACACACACACACACCTTATCTTTATGTTGGTGGTGTGTGTGGGGTGGGGGGTTCTGTGCATTGGGGATGAACCTGGGCCTGCGTACACTGTCTATCTCATTTCTACCATAAGGAAGTTGTGGTACAGAAAGATTGAGCAACTGTCCCACAGACATACAGCTAATAAGTAGCAGAGCCAGAGACTGAACAGACACCGTTTGCATCTGAAAGTGTAACTCTTAACCAGCCAGCATATTCCTGAGGAAAGAGTGACAAGAGACTGTGATTGTGGAGCCAGGCATTTGGCTAATGTCATTCTTTTATGGCACCAGTCATATAAAACCCTTCCTTGCTGAGACTCCAGATTTAGCCCTTTGCCCCATGGGATTTTTAAAATGAGTAGCTCAATTGAACACAAGAAAAGACTACAGCATCATTATTAATAATAAGGAGACACAAATCTAAAACTGTGATGAGAAAAGGCTGGGGAGATACTCGGTGGGTAAAGTGTTTGTCGCATGAGGACCTGAGCTCAGGTCCCCTGCTCGGGTCCCCTGCACTCACTTAAAGGTTGCACACAGTGATTCATGTCTGTAACTTCCTTCAGTCTGGTGGACTGAGACAGGCAGGAAGCCCAGGGGGGTGGGGGTGGGGGCTTACTGGTCAACCAGTGTAGCAGACATGGTGACTTTCAGGCTCAGTGAGGCACCCAGTCTTAAAAAATAAGGTGGAACTGTTCAATGGGCCCACATGTGAGTGTGGTGGGAAAGCCTGTGCTTCTAAAATCCCTTCCCAGGAAAGACCTAGTGCAGGTTACCCCTTTCTCCTAAGGTTCCACTGACAGACAAACCAAGGCACGGTTCTGCAAAAGTTCACTCTGGGGAGCCAGCGAGTCTATTGGGCTTTCTTACAGAGCACAGATAACTTAGGAAGTTAACATGCAGGAGTGCGGGCACTCCTCAAGCCTTACCCAGCAGGGATCAGGGGAGCCTCCCCTCCCCAAGTATTTCCCAGTCTCTATACACTCTAGCCCAATGGCTCTCAACCTTCCTAATGCTACAACCCTTTAATATAGTTCCTCATGGTATGGTGTCCTCCAACCATAAGGTTATTTTATTGCTACTTCATAATTGTAATTTTGCTGCTGTTATGAATTATAATGTAAATAAATATCTGATGTTCGGGTTATCTGATATGTGACCCAGAAGTGGGTCACTAGCCACAAGTTGAGAACCACGGCTCTAGCCCCTCCTCCAGGCCAAGTGTACAGTTGCCGGGTGACAGCTAAATAGTCAGACAAGAGATTCTCCTACTCAGCTCCTCTAAGGGGCATTTCGCTGGGGGGGGGGGGGGTGTAAACTGTCAACAACCCCATTGGAATGCCTTTTTGCAAGGAGATACAGCTGAACTCCCCAGGACGGCAGCTGCCTGGCTGCAAAAACAGCACTCAGGACAGCTGACAACTTGATCCTGAAATCTGCAAAGGTGGAAGAAAGAAGCAACTCCACAAAACTGCCCTCTGACCTTCACATCTGGAATCTGCCAGATGTGTGCCATCGTGTGCATGACTACATTCTCACAATACTTAATAAGATGGAGAGCCAAGCTGGAGAGATGACTTAGCAGTTAAGAACACTTGTTGCTCTTTCAGGGACCCAGTTCAGTCTCCAGCACATAAAATGGCTGCTAACAGCTGTCTATAACATCTGTTCCAAAGAGCCCCATACTCTCCTTGGCCTCTGAGGGCCCTGCACATAAGTGGGGTACAGTCATGTGTATAGGTAAAACGTAACGTAAAATAAAGCTTTAAAAGAAACTTTAGGGCTGGGTGTGGTGGCTCACGCCTTTAATCCCAGCACTCAGGAGGCAGAGGCAGGTGGATTTCTGAGTTTGAGGCCAGCCTGGTCTACAGAGTGAGTTCCAGGACAGCCAGGGCTATATAGAGAAACCCTGTCTCGAAAAACCAAAAACAAACAAACAAACAAACAAAACAAAACAAAACAAAACCTTAAAAAAATGGAAAATTAAAGCTAAAAATAACAAGTGTGATGACCCAGTGAGAAAGTCACCTGCCATCAACCCCTGGCTTCCACATGTGGGGCAGTGGTGGACCACACAGTCAACCCAACCCCGGAGGGGGAGGGGGGGAGGTAGGTAGATCTCTAGGACTTTGAGACCAGGCTGGCCTACATAGTGAGTTCCAGGCCAGCCAGGGGCATATAGTGAGGTCCTGTCTAAAACAAACAAACAAACAAATACCAAGCAAACGAACAAAACCACTACAAACTCAAAAATCTAATAAAATTCTGACAATCTTTAATATTGCCAAGATGTGGAATGTTTCAGAGATGAGATGTTCCATGTGTGGTAGAAATGTAGAACAGTACCACCAATTTGTAAGAAAAGTGCTTTTCGGTAGGTTCCGTAGATTTGGGGGAGTGGGGAGGGTAACTCTGACAGTCCTTTGCTCAGGAGTTGTCCGTACTGTTTTGTTTTTATTTTGAGACAGGACAGGGTCTCCCACTGGCCTAGAGCTCACTGCGCAGTAGGACCCACCTGTCTTTACCTCCCCAGAGCTGGCTTACAAATGGCACCAGCTCAGTTTTAAAAACAAATGCCGGGCTGGTGAGATGGCTCAGCGGGTACCTGACTACTCTTCCGAAGGTGATGAGTTCAAATCCCAGCAACCACATGGTGGCTTACAACCACCCTTAATGAGATCTGACACCCTCCTCTGGTGCGTCTGAAGTCAGCTACAGTGTACTTATGAATAATAATAATAAAACAAATCCTTGGAGAGAGTTCGAGGCCAGCCTGGTCTACAAAGTGAGTTCCAGGACAGCCAGGGCTATACAAAGAAATCCTGTCAAAAAACAAAAAAAAAAAACAAAAAAAAAACAAAAAACACAACCTTTTGCATATTGAGAGTCAGTCACTATATTTAAGAGATTCTGACCACAACATGAGTATTGCATATAATTCAGATTTTTTTTTTTTTTGGTTTTTCAAGACAGGGTTTTTCTGTATAGCCCTGGCTGTCCTGGAGCTCACTTTGTAGATGAGGCTGGCCTTGAACTCAGAAATTCGCTGTCTCTGCCTCCCAAGTGCTGGGATTAAAGGCGTGCGCCACCACGCCTGGCTCTCTCTCTCTCTCTCTCTCTTTTTTAATATTTATTTATTTATTTATTATATGTAAGCACACTGTAGCTGTCTTCAGACATTCCAGACAAGGGTGTCAGATCTCATTACAGATGGTTGTGAGCCACCATGTGGTTGCTGGGATTTGAACTCAGGAAGAGCAGTTAGTGCTCTTAACCGCTGAGCCATCTCTCCAGCCCCCTCATTTTTTCCTTTTCATATCAATTCAGAGACCTTTTCTATGTAGGTTTTTAGTTTCTTACTCTGTTTGTGTGCTAAAAATATTCATTCTAAAATATAATCTTCTCTCTGCATGAGAACTCCTGCAGGGGAATGAGAAGGTAAGATGACTAAGATGCAGGCCATCTTTAGATCAATATGATCTAGATATGTATCCTGCAGTTTCCTTTCTACCAGAGCTAACTCCTTCTTAGACTCTGCTGATGATCTCGTCGGGCTATTTAAATCTTTGTCATCTTGTAAGGTTTGAAATAAATTGCTTAGCTCTTGAGTAGCCAAGCCAATCACAGGCTACAGCCAGTTAATATCTCACAGTAACTTCTGAAAATCATTAAGAGTTCTTAACTGGTTTCTCCTGATTTGCACTTTTGTGGCAAAATCTTTTGCAGACTTATTTTATATCCTAGATAATTAATAGAGTCCCATCTTTGTATTTTTTCGGGGGCAATTTGCAGTCCCCAGCAAGACAAGGTGTTTTTGTTTTTGCTTTTGTTTTTTTATTTCATCAAACATTCTTTGTAGGATATTTATAGGTGAACCAGCTGATAGGATATCATCCATATAGTGATAAATAATGGATTGAGGAAACTGTTTGCAAATCATCTCCAATGGCTGTTGGATAAAATGTTGACATAACACACTATGGGGCTATTTAACATTCCTTTTGGTAGGACTTTCCAATGATATCTTTTTATTGGATAACTTCTATTAAAGGTAGGTACTGAGAAAGCAAACCTTTCCTTATTGTGTTCATGTAGAGGGATTGTGAAAAAACAATCTTTTAGATCAATCACTATGATAGACCATTCCTTAGGCAACAAGGAAGGCAATGGGATTCCAGGCTGCAGGGAACCCATTGGTGAATAATCTTATTAATCACTGTGAGATCTGTCAGCATCCTCTATTTGCCAGATTTACCAGAGAATTCTAAGGGCTGGTGGACTCCTCTATGTGCTAAGCCTCCAACTGCTCCTGGACTAGCTTTTCTAGTGCCTGTAGTTTTTCTTTTGTCGTAGATCATTGATTATTCCAAATGGGTTGGACAGTCGACCACCTTAGTGGTGGCTGCTGATGTTTTATGTAGAGCTGAATCGTCAGTTCCTGCCTTGTCTTGTTTATGGGCAGCCTGGACAGTCTGTAACTGTCTTTGATAACGTTCCTTAACTAATTTTATTTTTTTTTTAATTAGGAGCCTGACAGGTTTTGTGGCTGACCTCTGAAACTGAGGGATATTAATTTGTGTTTTCCGCCGGGTGTGGTGGCGCACGCCTTTAATCTCAGCACTCGGGAGGCAGAGGCAGGCGGATTTCTGAGTTCGAGGCCAGCCTGGTCTACAAAGTGAGTTCCAGGACAGCCAGAGCTATACAGAGAAACCCTGTCTCGAAAAAACCAAAAAAAAAAAAAAAAAAAAATTGTGTTTTCCACTGTTGTAACAGATTTAGTCCCCATAAGTTTATGGCTAGATCAACCACATATGGCCTTAATTTTCCTATCTGGCCCTTAGGCCTTGTACATTTAAACCATCTGGTGCTTTGCTTTATTTGGGATGAAGTCCAACTCTTTGAAACTGTATGTCTTCTTCTTGAAGTGGCCAATCTGAAGGCCAAGATTTTGGAGAGATAATGGTGACTTCTGCTCCAGTGTCGACCATTCCTTCAATCTCAATATTGTTTACTAATATTTTAAGCTCGGGCCTTTGATCCTCTATAGAGGTTGGCCAAAATATTCCTTTTTGGCCCCTTTTTCGTTTTTTAAAAATCATTCGTAGAACTTGCCCTAGCCTCATCTGTTCTCACACATCTGTTTTTAGAACAATAATGTTTAATTGTCCCGAGGAAGAGAACTCTCCCTATCTGCCTTGGGGCCTGCAAGAGCCCTGGGAGTTTTTTGCTAAACTATTGCCCCATTTATCTGTTGTTGCTCTACATTCCCTAGTTTAGTGTCAGCCTTTGCCACATCTTTTACTTAGTCTAGGAAGCATGGGCTCCCTTTTGGGATTAATTCTTTACTCTGAAATGACCCTGCTCACCACAATTAAGACATTTGAAATTTTGGGTCATCTCAGGGCCTCTAGTGGCAGCTTCTCCTACTAAGGTCATATCAGGTGAAAGAGGTCTAACATGGGCTGTATGTCTGATCCACTCATCTGACGATGCTGACCTTGCCTTCAGAGGTCTGGTTACTTCTTTACGTTCAGCATTTGAATTTTCAAAAGCTAAGGACTCAATTATTGCCTTTCTTGCTGCTGGAGCTGATACACGCCTTTGCACAGCTGAAGTCAGCCTTTGCACAGCTGAAGTCGGCCTTTGCACAGCTGAAGTCGGCCTTTGCACAGCTGAAGTCGGCCTTTGCACAGCTGAAGTCAGCCTTTGCACAGCTGAAGTCGGCCTTTGCACAGCTGAAGTCGGCCTTTGCACAGCTGAAGTCGGCCTTTGCACAGCTGAAGTCGGCCTTTGCACAGCTGAAGTCGGCCTTTGCACAGCTGAAGTCGGCCTTTGCACAGCTGAAGTCAGCCTTTGCACAAAGTCAGGGAATGCTTCCCTTGGCCCTTGCATGACCTGAGAAAATGGTTCAAATCTTTTCTCTGATTCTGTGGCTATGTCCCAGTTCACTGGCTGCCCAGTGACATAATGCCAAAGGTTCTTCATCATATACAGCCTGTACCTCTATCTCAGCGAAGCAGCTTATCTGTGGAAACCTCTCTACCCCTGCCTCTCTTTTGTCTTGCTATCTCCCTCGCCTCTTCTCTCCACCATAAGAACCAGTGATAATGTGACACAGGTTCTAGTATCGCCTTTGCCATATCCTTCCAGTCTTGGGGGGATTATTCTATTTTTAATAGCCCAAGAAATCAGGAGTTGTTCCCTGTTCCTTCTCCTGTTCCCTGAGTTCCCGTACTCCCTGTTAAAGGTTCTGCCTCCACCTTTTAATTTTTTCTTTATGTTGTAATTCTGGTATTCTGCTGTCTTATTTTAATTTTTTTAAAGGATTAAAAGCACTTTTTTTCTTTTCTTTTTTTTTTTTTTTTTTAAAGATTTATTTTATTTATTATATGTAAGTACACTGTAGCTGTCTTCAGGCATTCCAGAAGAGGGCGCCAGATCTCATTAAGGATGGTTGTGAGCCACCATGTGGTTGCTGGGATTTGAACTTATCACCTTCGGAAGAGCAGTCGGGTGCTCTTACCAGCTGAGCCATCTCACCAGCCCCC
>LR754338.1:0-12266 GCA_902729485.2 Mus minutoides | reverse complement strand
TTTTGATTGATTAATTTTAGCAGGTTCTCCTCCACATCTTGTTCCCAATCCTCATTATTTTCTCTCTGCCGCTCAGTCTGATCTGGGATCAAAGGATCAGTCTGCTGCATCCTTTGTTCTAGCGTCTTTTCCAGGCTCTGTCTCCCACCTTCATTTTCTTCTCTCTGTTGCTTATCCTGACCTATAAATATCTTTAGTTCCAGTGTTCCCTCTAGGCCATGCTGCCAGGTCTTAAATTTCTCTCTGTTGTTCATGCTGCTCTGTAAATTCCTGTGTCTTCTGTTCTAGGCCCTGCTTCCATGGTTTTAACTTCTCTTTATGTTGTAATTCTGATATTGCAGCATCTACCTTATTTTGATTTACTAGTTTTAGTAAATAATCTTCTAGATTCTGCTTCCAAACTTTATTGCTACCTCTCTGCTGTTCAGTCTGATCTATGAATTTCTGCATCTTTTGTTCTAGCATCTTTTCCAATGTTTCATTCAATCCTTTTTCTAAGGTTTGTAATTTTTTATCTAGAGCTCTATCTCTTGAGAAGACATAGTAGACATAGTAAATCAAGCTACTCAATATTGTAATAATTATAACTGACAAAGTGTCAATTTCCTTTAAATCTATCTCTGTCACACCGTTTAAAATATCACCCCATAAAATCCAAAAGGTATTTATTTTGTTTCTTATCTTTGACTATCTAAAAATTATCTTGTTACCTGATCTGGAGTTTGTTGTACTTTTGTCTCCCTCTGCTGTTCTCGTTGGGACACTGCAGTTCATTTCTGGACCGCTTGCTGTTGTTTGTGAGCCCGTGGCGTTTGCTAGTCAATCTCAGTTGGCAGAGCAGGTCTGGCTAGTCTGCGTCCTGTTTAGACTTGGGGCATTCGGGGTAAGAGAGTACTGGAAAGCTCCCTAAGGCGAATCTGCCCGCTTCGCCTGTGAGAAAGCTTCAGAAGGTCAATTACTGGTTTGTTTTTTGTTTTTTATTTTTCCTGCTGTCTAATCTCAGCTGTGAAGACCTTTCTACAGACAATCGCTGCCCAGAGTCCTTGGTCCTTGTTTTAGGCTCTGGGAACCCCCAGTCTGTGCCGTCCAAGTCCCGGCTCGGCTCGGGCTAGGGTGCTGCCTCTGGCTGCCACGGGCCTGGGGAGGGAGCCTCTCAGCAGCTCTCCATAGATCCCTCAGACCCGCTCAGCTTTCAATCCACACACTGCTGCAGCCCTAGATCGTGGCCCCAGGCATCCATTGGGGCAGGGTACTGGTGGTGGTGGGGTGAACTTTTATCTCAGGTTAGTTGAGTTCTAAGCTATACATTGGCACATCAAACGTTGCAGTAATTTCTTACACCAATAAGCCCATATTAAAACACACACACATACACACAACCAGATATTATTATATTTATAAGCTATATGCCTAGGTTGGGCAGATCTACCACTATACTATACTAATTTATTCCCCAGCTATGAGACCCCCCTTTGCTCCATCTCCCTTCTACCCCCTTTTCCTCCATCTCTCTCTCCTTCCCTACTCTGAGACCACCCTTTCCACCTTTCCCTTCCACTGCCCAATCATTAGCCTTTATTTGACCAGTCAGAATGGGGAGAAGGTTCGGTGAGATCACCTGAATACATAATCTATTTCTCTTCTAGAGGGAGCAGAATTAACATCAAAATACAAACAGCACCAGGGCACCCCACAACGCTGCCTTGTGAATGCTAGAAATCAATCCCAAATCCTCAATAAGAACAGCAAGTGTGGGCTGGAGAGATGGCTCAGCAGTTAAGAGCACTGGCTGCTCTGAGCCACCAACCGCATGGTGGCTCACAACCATCTGTCATGGGATCCGATGCCCTCTTCTGGTGTGTCTGAAGACAGTGACAGTGTACTCGTATAGATAAAATAAATAAAATCTTTTTTGAAAAAAAGAACAGCAGGTGCTCTTTAACTCCACGACCAGCTTTTAAAACGAAGATTTGGGGAAATCAAAATCGATAGCTTGTGCTTACGTATCAAGCACTTTATCAGCTGAGCTCTATTCGTAAAGGCACGTAGACATTCTTGGCATCGTGGAATCTGACTGTGATTCTACTTAGGCAGCAGAGGCATGAGGCTCACTGTAAGCTCCAGGACTGACTAGTCTATCCACGTGGGTAATACGTGGATCAGCCAAGGGTGTATATAGTAAGAGCCTTAGGAGAGAAGGGAAAAGGTAAGGGAGAGGGAGGGAGGGATAGAGAAAGGTAGATACAGACAGACAGAGGAGTTGGGGGTGTAGCTCAATTGGTGGAGTGCCTGCTAGCATGCAGGAAGTCCTGAGTTCCATCCCTAGCACCGCATAAAAGGGCGTGGTGATTCGATCCACTAAGCCCAGCACTCAAGAGCTGAGGCAGAAGGATCAGAAATTCAAGGTTATCCTCAGCTACATAGGGATGAGGCCAGCCTGGGCCAAATGAGATCCTGTTACAAAAGGAGAGAAGACAGGGCTGGAGAGATAGCTCGCTGAGGCCTGGCTGCTTACCAAAGTACCTGGGTTTGGATCCTAGCACCCAAACGACAGCCTGCAACTGTCAGTAACTCTAGTTCCAGGAGATTCTGCACCGTCTTCCAACCTCTGTGGGCACCTTGCCTGCATGCAGTACACATGTGCATGCAGATAAAACACTCATACACATGAAGCTAAATGATTTCTTTAAATGGAAGAACAACAAAAGTATACATTTGCCATAAATCTAGACATTCTACTCCTGGGAACTGATTCAAAAGCAGTGATAATATCTCCACCCAAAACTCACAGAAAAGTTTTCTTTGTAACTGCCAAGTGCTAGTAGCGTGTGACTTTTCTTGAGAGGATATAAACAAATGTCTGTTCTCTCCAGATAAGACACCATGATGGAGCAAGGAAGACACCATACAAACCTGGCTGGGGTGAAATGGTGAATTTAATGGGATCACAGGCGGGAGCATGGCTGACTCAGATGTTGTCACATCCCTGGAAAGCCATGCCCTAAAAAGGTAACAACTTGTGAAAACTGCACACCTGATCTCACTGAACAACTTGCAGGCACTTCTGCAAGTTTCCCTCCCTAGCAACTGCCACTGCTTATGTGACACTTGGGAGGGGGACACTCGGGAGGGGGCCTTGTGCATCTAGAAACTTTTTGTTGTTGTTTTTGTTGTTGTTGTGTAGCCCTGGCTGTCCTGGAACTCACTCTGTAGACCAGGCTGGCCACGAACTCAGAAATCTGCCTGCCTCTGCCTCCTGAGTGCTGGGATTAAAGGCGTGCACCATCACTGCCCAGCATCTAGAAACTTCTGAAGTGAAACCTCATACCTTTTATTAGCTTCTGGAGCTTTTTACCTCCTCCAGAAGGGACTGTTTCAAGTAGGAGGAAGTTGATTAGAAACAGCCGTCAACAGGTAAGGGGCAGACAATCTGTGTTTGCTATGATGGCGAGGCAGTAGCACGAAGTGGTGAACTCTGGGAAGGCAACATCTCAGCGTGAGCCTCGTCCTCTGCTGCTATAACAAAGTACCGGAGACTGGATAACTTCATAAAGAAAAGAGGTTTGTTTAACTGAGCACCAGCAGTGACTTGGCTCTGATGAGGACACCATGGTAGATGGAGCCATGGCAGTGTGAGAGACAGACACAGAGGGACGGGAAGCTAGAAAAGTTCAAATTCTAGGGTTGGCTTTCTCTTATAGAAAGTTGCTCTAGTGAGAACTAACCAGTGCCCCTGGGAACTACCTCAATCTCTCCAAATTGCAGAGCTCGCCAGTGACCAAAAGCTATCCACTGTGGTCTGTCCCTTGCAAGTCCCACCACTTCAACACCAAGAGACAGACTGCATCAAAACCAGGGCAGATTGGTGCTGAAGCAGGAGGATCTTTAAAAATGTTCAAGGTCAACACTGGAAACTTAGACTCAATAAATAAGTTAATGAAATGGGGTCTGGCAAGCTGGCATAAGCCTAGAATTACAGCATTTGGGAGGATCATGCATCCATTGACAGCTGGGCTGCATGAAGACATGGGGAGGGGGTATTATTACTCTATTACTGTTTTCTTCCTCTTATACTAAAGGAGATGCAAAATGACAGAAAGTTAGGGATGGTCAATTAAATGCCTAGAGATAGTAAGAGAGAAGGAGAGAGGAAAGAGAGACACTTGGGGGTGGTGACATACTCATTACCTTGAAGGGCCAACCATTTCATAGACATATACATGCACATATATACAATTTGTTGTTGTTTCTTGAGACAAGGTCTCACTAGGTAACTCTGGCTGTTCTGGAACTCATTCTATAAAGCAGCCCAGCCTTGAACTCAGAGATCATGCCTGGTTGACAGACACATATATTAAAACTCATAAAGTTATACCCTGCTAATGTGTGCAACTTACTGTAAATCAAGTACACCTAAATAAAGTTGCAATTTAAAGGGGGTGGGGAAACCCCAGCATGGTGGCCCACACCTCTGATCACAAAACTCAGGAGGCAAAGGAAGTCAGAGCTCTGTGAGAACCAGGCCAGCCTGGTCTAGAGAGTGAGTTCTAGGACAGCCTGGGCTACGCAGAGAAATACTGTCTCAAAACAAAAACAAGAAACAAGCAAACTGTTGGTCCACATTTTCCTCTTCCTTTGGTGAATGGGCTAGAAAAAAAATGGGGCATCCAAACAAACTTAGGAAAATCGCAAAATGGCAGGGAAAGAAAATAGAACAGTTATTTTATGTAGCTTTTCAAGACAGGGTTTCTCTGTGTAGCCCTGGCTGTCCTGGAACTCACTCTGTAGACCAGGCTTGCCTTGAGCTCAGCCTGCCTTTGCCTCCCGAGTGCTGGGATTAAAGGTGTGCATCACCACTGCCTGGGTATGCTTGCTACTTTACTGTTACCACAAGATCCATTTTCACTCTCCAGAGTGTGTCATTCTCAAAATCATATCCAATAAAAGGGTCTACAGTTTTTTAAAGCAAAAACTGAGCGCGCGCACACACACACACACACACACACACACACACACACACACACACACAGACCTGTGACCAGTAATTCTGACTTTCCACTTTCACAAATTGTCAGCAGGTGGCACTAATGACTAAAAAGTTACCCAAAGAAGACTGGCAACTCTGCTTTTCTTGTTTTCTTTCCTTCCTTATTTCTTCCTTCCTTCCTTCCTTCCTTCCTTCCTTCCTTCCTTCCTTCCTTATTTCTTCCTTCCTTCCTTCCTTCCTTCCTTCCTTATTTCTTCCTTCCTTCCTTCCTTCCTTCCTTTCTTCCTTCCTTCCTTCCTTCCTTCCTTCCTTCCTTCCTTTCTTCCTGACAGCTTTTGTGGCTCTTCTGGAATTCACTGTGTAGACCAGGCTGGCCTCGAACTCAGAGATCCATCAGCATCTATTTCCTGGGTGCTGGGATTAAAGGCATGCACCATCACCACCCAGTGAGAAAAATCAACTTCTAAAGAGTGTCTGAGCCTCCACTCCACCCCAGTAATACAGACACTGCCGTGGCTCTTGGTCACACAGCAATACTGAAGACGTCGTACATCCTGGTTGCACAGCATGGAGAAATCAATCTAGAACTGAGCAGCAAACTTCTAGCTTCCATAGTGCCAGGAGGCAGCAGGCAGGCCACTGTGGAAGAAATGAGATCCAAGGTCTCATGCTGGACCCTTCATCTACAACACTGACCTTCTGAGTAAGATGAAGACACTAACTACTACAAGAGCGTCGTGGCTATTTAGGGAGTAACCAACTGTTTTCTGGTTGGACTTGAGGTCTGCTCAGTCATTGGCTGAAACCATTGCTGAATTTTTGCTGCAGATGCTTAAAAACACAGAGAGCAATGCTCATCTCACGGGTTAGCTGTGGATTCTCAGTCACTGAACATATCCAGGTGACTCATGATAATATCAACCCATAAAGGACTTCCCCTTAACACTCAGAAGTAACCCTCATTGAAAAGGAGAAAACTGTATGCCTTTAATCCCAGCACTTCAGAGGCAGAGGCAGGTGAATCTCTGTAAATTCAAGGCTAGCCTGGTCTACAGAGTGAGTTCGAGGACAGCCAGGGATACACAGACAGCTTCTTGCCTCTGGGATTAAAGGCCTGTGCATACAAGATCACCATACAAGATCCTAAGCTAATATGTTTTATTTCATACATACATACATATATATAGTTTTATTTTCTTCTTTTCTTTAGAAGACTGAATTTAAAGTTCTAGGCTAGTCTGTGCCACATTGTGAGACCCTATCTAAAACAGACAAAACACATCAAACGAGATATATCAAGAAATGGACAGAGATACATTTCAGCCCATTCCTAGAATGAGGCATTAACCTAATCTGGCATCAGCAAAGAAAAAATAAAAACAAAACAAAACAAACAGATGTAGTAGTCAGTTCTTGTCAACTTGACACAATCTAGAGTCAAACGGGAAGGACAAACCTCAATTGAGAAAATGCCTCCATCCATTGGATTGGCCTGTGTGCAAGTCAGCAGGACATCTTCTTGATTATAACCGATGTGGAAAGGCTCAGCCCATTGTGGGCGATGCCAGCCTGGGCACATGGCCCTGAGTGGTATAAGAAAGCAGACTGAGCAAGCCATGCCGAGTAAGCCATCAGCACTGTTTCTTCGTGGGCTCTGCTTCCCTTCAGGTTCCTGCCCTGACCTCCCTCAGTGATGGACTATAAATGTAAACTGAAAGAAACCCTTTCTTTCCCAAGTGGCTTTCAGTCAAGGTGCTTATCCCAGCGATAGAAAGCGCACCAGGACGCCGGATGAAAACGCTGGGAACTGAGAACCTTTCAGGAGAAGGGCCTGAGGAGGACTGCTTTCTGAACGCACGTATTTATTTTTAACATTTTATATTTATCTTGATGATTTAAAGAAGAATTTTAAAATATTTTCTTTAAATTTTGTGGACGTCTTTAATGTGAGTTTATGGATGTGAATGCAATACCGCTGGAGGCCAGCAGAGGGCACTGGTTGGATGCTGGAACAACACAGTTGTCTATGGGAACACAACTCCTGTCTTCTGCCGGAGCAGTAATACTCTTAATCCCTGAACCGTTTCTCCAACTCCACGCAAAGTAATTCTTAATTACATTACATTTCATTTTGGAGTGAGACATTTCTACCTTGGCTTGAACACATAATCTCCATCTTCAGCGGTCCTTCCCAGTCCTCCCCAGTCACCGCCAACCCTGTTTTAAAGACAGGTGCTTATACTGTGGCCAAGGCTGGCCTAGAACTCACAGTTTCTCCTGCCTCTGCCTCCTGAGTGCTGGGATTAAAGTGTGCACCGACCCTTGAAACTCGAGGCTTCAATCTCTTCACAGACCAACCGGCAACACCTCCCTCCCTTCTCTATCCATCCATGCATCTAGCTCTAGCAGCATGGAACGGGACAAAGGCAGAGCTTTGGAAGCCAAGACTGCTCAGTTCCTGCCCATTCTCAGGACAAAGCATTTCTCACCACCACATAGCAGTGAAACTACATGTTTCCTGAAATAAAACTCGTGTATGGCCTCTCGTATGTACAGTCTGTGTGTGTGTGTATGCATGTGTATGAGCGAGATGAAAGCAGAAGGGGGCCTATGTGGAAGAAGGAGAGGAGCCCAGACAAGGAAAGGTAGTGGGGATACAACAAGGTATGTGTTATATCTTGTTATACCAGTGTCATCATGAAACCTATTGTTTGTGTACCACTGAAAATAACAAATAACCAAATAAATAAATAACTGGCCCAGTATGGTGGAGTACACTTATGTTCCTAATAATTAGCAGGCAGAAGAGTCAGGAGTTCAAGGCCAGCCTCTACTATGTGGCAAGTAAAGGTGAAGGCCAGCCTGAGCCTGTGGAACAAGAGACCTTTTTTTTTTTTTTTTCTTAAACAAACAAGCAAAACCAAACAGCAGACGGCAGGCAGGCAGATAGACACACACACACACATGATTTAACATTAATTAAATCAGCCTCAAAGTGTCTTTATCCACATGTATCAAGGCTGTCTTGAGAACATTTTCTGTGATTAGTTCATAGAACCAGTGTCTTTAAGACCAAGGGTTTCAAGCCAGGCATGGTGGCGCACGCCTTTGATCCCAGCACTTGGGAGGCAGAAACAGGCGGATTTCTGAGTTCGAGGCCGGCCTGGTCTACAAAATGAGTTCCAGGACAGCCAGGGCTGCTCAGAGAAACCCTGTCTCGGGAAACCAAAAAAAAAAAAAAAAAAAGACGGTTTCATGCACCCGTCTTTAATACAGAGCATCTCCTACCTTGAAGCATTTACCTAAGTCATATGTACATATTTGTTTGTTTGTTTTAACCAAGGTCTTACACTGTACCCTGGAGCCCACTCTGAAACTTAGCTAAGGTTGGCTGCCAACAAGAGGTGATCCCCTGCCTCCACCTCCCGACTACTGGGACTACATGTAAAAGCCACCATCACAGACTTATCAAATACACATATCGTTGTTGTTTCGAGACAGGGTCTCTCTGCGTAGCCCTGGCTGTCCTGGAACTCAAACTTAGAGAGATCCAACTGCCTCTGCCTTCTGAGGGCTGGGATTAAAGGTGTACATCACTAGTTTCAGGAAATCCAATTCACAGCATAGCCAGTCAATGTTTGTTTTTTCTAATTTGTTTATTACTTTTAGTAGCACACAAATAATACGTTTCTTTAGGCACCAGTCATGTACATGGTACTTATGCATACATGCACCCAAAATACTTATTCACATACAGTGAAAACAATTCTTTATGTCTTTTTAAAATTAAGTTAATCAGTCTCCATTCTCTCTTCCCCTTCACCCCACTCTAGGTGAGCTCTGGAAGGCCCTGTGCTAAAATTAAATCACCTGAAACAGAAAGAGGCCTTGTCCGGGGTTTATTTTCTCTTCATGAGGAAATGCACATTCCTGCTTCTGTGACAGCCAAGTCTACAGACAATCAGAAGGGTGCACAGAGGGCTATGCCAGTGGTTCTCAACCTGTGGGTCCCCACCCCCTTGGGTATCGAATGACCCTTTTACAGAGGTCGCCTAAGACCATTGAAAACACAGACATTTCTGTTACAATTCATAACAATAGCAAAATTACAGCTATGAAGTAGCAACAAAAATAATTTTATGGTTGGGATCACCACAGCATGAGGAACTGTATTAAAGTATCATAGCATTAGGGGGTTGAAAACTACTGCTATATTAAAAAAAAAAAAAGTGTGTCTTATATTTGTTATTGTAGTGGTTGGGAGGTGGAGGCAGGGGAATCACGACTTTTTCAAAGCCAACCTAAGTTACATTAGCTGATTAGGCTAGAATCTATTTCATGGATGTATTTTATTTTAATATTAACCTTTTTGTTTGTTTGTTTGTTTGTTTGTTTTTTTGTTTTGTTTTGTAGTTCAGGCTGCCCTAGAACTCAGAGGATGCCCTTGAACTTCTGACTCTTTAACTCCCATCTCCCAAGCGCTGGGATGACAGGCATAGGCCAACAGGTCTACCTTGGTGCTGGAGATCAAAGCCAGGACCTCATGCTGAGCAGTGCTCTACAAACAGATACTGCCTCTCCATCTGCGATCCTTCTTTTGAATTCCTGTTTTAAGACTAGGGTTCACTCTGTCCCAAACTGGCCTTGAATTTCTAGCAATTCTCCTGTCTCAGCCTCCCAGTACAGGGATTACTCTCGCTCTTTAAGATTTCTGAAGCCACTGGTCTACAGAGTGAGTTCCAGGACAGCCAGGGCTACACAGAGAAACCCTGTCTCGAAAAACCAAAAAAAAAAAAAAAGATTTCTGAAGCCAATGGAATTGGGCCCCTGCATGCAGGAATTTGTTCAATAAATGCTTTTTTGCATTAAAAAATTTTTTCTGAAGTTCCTAAACTGTTGGGCCATGTGATCATATGGTTCCCACCTGGGAAGGAGCTCTGTTTAGAGACAAGAGGCAGGCACTACAGAGTTGGTAAAAACTATTCTTATGCATTGGAGGTGCTTAGCATACCACTGGGATTCCAAGGTTCTAGTTAAGTGTTTGGAGAAATCGCAGAGAACTGCAAAGGATGTGGTATTTTACTGTTTGAAGGCTCAGAGAGGCTCTAGTGGACAGATACTTGAGCCATACATCAGATGGCGTGGGGTGAGCTATGAGTGACCATAGACAAGTGATACCCTCCAATCACCATGTTCTTCTCTCACTTCACACACTTCTGCCCAACTGTGAGCAAGAATCGGCTGTCTTGACGTTTTGTCTTGAGACAGTCTCGTTATGTAGACCAGGCTGGCCTAGAACTTCCAGACACCCACGTGCTTCTGCCTCCCGAGTGTCGCAATTAAAGCCCTGTGCCCTAACCCACAGCTTGCAGCTTTTAAAAAAATAACCTGTTTGTATTCTATGTGCATTGTTGTTTTGCCTGCATGTGTGTCTGTGTGTGGGTGTCAGATCACTTGGAGCTGGATTAGAGACAGTTGTGAGCTGCTGTGTGGAAGCTGAGAGTTAAACTTGGGTTCTCCAGAAGGGCAGTCAGTGCTTTTAACCCCTAAGCTGTCCCTCCCTCCCTCCCTCCGAAAGAACCGCTAATCGTCAGCAAGGTGAAAAGGACGGGAGACTGCCTTCCCCAGTCATCTGTTTCTTTTTCTCACGTCAGGAATCTTCTCTGTCATTCGTCGGAAAGTTCTGGATCAAGAGTCAGGTCACCACAAAGGCTCCAGTGTTTGTGATAGTTCTTAGATGGATGATCCTGTTGATGTATTTAACTACCCACTGGGTGGCAGGGCTGAGTCAACTGAATTCCTAAACTAGTGAAGAAAGGATTTCTCAGAAAAGGACAAGTTTTCAGAAAAGGCTAAGGACGGAGAGTCCCGTCTCCCTGGAGCCGTCACGTCAACACAGCCTGTTTGAAAAAATACCCCATCCTCCCTCACTGCCTTCATCCCTTGCTCTGATACATAATGATCCATCCATAGGTTCCAAGGAGGGAAGAACTGGAGTTAAAGTATAAAACTTAACATTAACAACAAAGGGAAGCAAGACTGCATGGCTATGAAACAACTGTAGAGTCTAAGTTTTGGCGTGTCTCTAGAGTGTTTCCCCCAATCGCTTCTTGGCCTTTTGGCTAAGATCAAGTGTAGAGTGTTCCCCCAATCCGTCAGTTCAGTCACTACTTACACCCTGAGCTGCACTCCATAGGTGCTAGGAAGAACGCACAGCTACAAAAAGCACATAGACCTGCTCTCTAGAAATTCATTATGGGGGTGGGGGGAGAGAAGCAACTTGCCTGAGAAGCATAAACAACGTGCTAGGGAGGATTGAATAATAATAATAAAATCGTACTTAGTTATAAGGCATAACCTGAGAACAGCTGGCAACAAGATTTCAGAGGGGAAAGCCGGCTGACTGTCTACTGGGGACAGGGTGGAGCCTGGGATTTCAGATGCTGGGGCTGAGGACGGAAGGTGTTCCAGGTAGAGAGGCGTCATCGAGGACTTCACAAAGGAAGAAGAGGATATTAGAACACCGAGTACCCAGGCTTGGCTGACGTGCAGGGAGGAATGTAGATCAGGAAGTAGCGGGCAACGAGGCAGACATGTTTAGCTGAGACCATGTTGTAAAGCCTTTAAATGCATGGTGGACATTTGCATGAGATTCAGTAAGCTCAGGATTTTGGATAATCACAGGAGCTGGCGGGGGGGGGGGGGATGTTGTATTAATATAGCTGTAATCTAAAGATGATGCTGGGGAGGTTAGCTATGAAAACCAGCCTCTCTGTCACCCACTGTTTAATATTATTTACAAAGGAATGATATACAGATGGAGAATGAAAAGCAAACAAAGAAGAGACCCAATGGGCTGGAGAGTCGGCCCAGTGGTTAGGAGAAATTGTCGTTGCTGCAAAGAACCCAGGTTTGGTTTCCCAGCACCCACGTGGAGGTTCTACACTTTCTCAGCACCAGGCATGAACATGGTGCACCGGCATAGGTGCAGACAAAAACACTCATAAAATAATAAAAGCAAACCTAAAAATTAAAGAAAGTGAGAAGGGGAAACACCAAGGCCAACATCCTTAGGAAAAGGTCTGAGAGGGTAAGAAGAAACAGTATAGTGAAAGAGAAGAGAATAAAAACCAAAAGTCAAGATGAATCTCCAGTTCTTTAAATGATGGTTTTTAAACTATACAGTTACTAAAGAAACCTCACTTTGATGTCTTCTAAAAACATCGAAGAAAACCAATTGGAGCAGTGTGTCTCACTCACCCAGTGGGCCTTGATCCCG
>LR753516.1:221640-288559 GCA_902729485.2 Mus minutoides | reverse complement strand
CCATCCATCCATTCACTCACCCATCCACCCACCCACTCATCCATCCATCCATCCATCCATCCATCCATCCATCCATCCATTCACTCACCCATCCACCCACCCACTCATCCATCCATCCATCCATCCACCCATCCATACTCACTGTACATGTGTGGACATCAAGGTGTGTGTTCCATGGTGTACCTGTGGAAGTCAGAAGACAACCTTGGGTCTCTGCCTTCCACATGTTGGAGACGGTAACTATTAATAATGCATGCACCAGGCTGCAAGGCATGTGAAGCTCTGGTGAGTCTCCTGTTTTCACTTTCCATCTCTTGATGGAGTCACACTGTGACTGTATGCACTTATACAGGCACATCTGGCCTTTCACATGGACATGGGTCCTAACTCGGGTTATCAGATCTGCATGGCATTTCTACCACTGAGCCATCTCTCTGGTCCCAAGAGATCCACTTTACAAGCAGCTTTTGACTCCATGTTGAGACTGAAGGATGACTATGCATCTGGGTGGACACACAAGTGGCTCCGTCTGTCTGGCACCACCCATGCAACACTGATTGTTGGATAACTTGTCCCTGAGAGCATATAGGGTGGTGTTCTATACATTTATCATGGCGAAGTACTATTGAGGAGCACAAGAGTCTATTAATCATATTGGGGAAATGAGGCCCAAGATACTAGAGCAAGGAAAGAGAGGAAGACACCTGTGGTGGTTTGTATATGCAGGGAGTGGCACTATTAGACAGTATGGCCTTGTTAGAGTAGGTGTGTCACTGTGGGTGTCGGCTTTAAGACCCTCATCCTAACTCCCTGGAGGTCAGTATTCTGTAAGCCAGCCCCAATTAAATGCTGTCCTTATAAGAGTTGCCTTGGTCATGGTATCTGTTCACAGCAGTAAAACCCTAACCAGGACAACACCTTAGGAAAGAATGACACCTAAGACCGCAATGACAAAGGCACCTGGATGTGCAGCAGGAGACCAACAGGTAGAGTCCCAGACTGTCCGGAAGACTGCAGATGGGCTGTCTCTGCTGTTGATATAGCCTGCTCCAATAACTAGCAGCCCATCTGCCTGTGTGCAAGTCTGGACTTGTCATCCGCCCACCTACCCATGCTTTCAAGACCTGGTACCATCCCTTTGCCTCTGTGGCTGGACTCAGCTATAGTTTCCCTTGAAAACTTGTGCCCACATCAACTGACTCACAGCAGCAACAGTCTCCCCATCTTGGTTAGGCAAGGAGGCCCATTCATCCCTCTTGGTTTTACTAATTTGTCCTCTGAGACCTCTCAGGAACACCTTATCTCTTTTACCCACATATGTGCATACTGAAAGGGGAGAGAGGAGAAAAACAGAGGGAGAGACAGACAGATGGACAGATGGACAGACAGACAGACAGCCGGACGGACGGACAGACAGACGGACAGACTTAATATGTGATTTCTAACTGTGATCTATGATCTGAGAATTAATATTAGTAATTAAGATAGGAATGAAAAGAACTTGTGTTGCCCTTGGCCAGGGCTATCAAGGAAAATGGGAGTATCTTGTAAATTACTGACATTGAATCCACCTCACCTTGAGAATTTGCTATTCTTTAATAAATCCTGCACTGTGGAGCAGATGCTGGCAGTGTACTTATGACATGAACCATAGAGCAGCACTCAAGATCACTGGTACCATCTTCTCAGCATGGCCATGGGGTGAAAGGAGGGTAAAACGAGCCACACATGTGGGAGGAAGCAAGACAGACANTACTGACATTGAATCCACCTCACCTTGAGAATTTGCTATTCTTTAATAAATCCTGCACTGTGGAGCAGATGCTGGCAGTGTACTTATGACATGAACCATAGAGCAGCACTCAAGATCACTGGTACCATCTTCTCAGCATGGCCATGGGGTGAAAGGAGGGTAAAACGAGCCACACATGTGGGAGGAAGCAAGACAGACAGGATGACCCAACTCTCCCTAAGGGTATTCTGGCTAGGAGTGAATGTTAATTATTGAGTAATGTTAAGAAGGTTAACGTTAATGATAGGTCTTTACTGTAAGCATTAGACTTTGTTGCTTTTGAGAAGAGTCCCGGAGCCAAGACTGGCTTCAAATTCATCAGGTAGCTCAGAGGATTTTCTTGATTTCTGAGTCTCCTACATACCCGTACTGTAAACAGACACCAGCAACAATATCTACTTTATACAATGTTGAGGACTATGGCATCTTTTTACATTCAACTAAGCTAAGCTACTGGTGGCCAAGAGGATTTAGCATTGTGATTGACAGCTACCAGACTCCTCCACTGTTATGTGGTTCCTTTGAGAGGGAGCTGTCCATAAATGCTTCCCCACCACCACCACTTTTTTGGCAACTAGCTTGACTGTCGTTATGTCAGCCTATTGCTTTTAGTACTTTATAATGCCTTGAGAAAACTCTGCTCCAACATAATGGAGTACGGTGTCAATGAGAGAAGCAGCTCTTGCCTCAGAGGAAGAAAAGGGATAGTTTATTATGAAGCAAAATATGAGTGACTGTGACCTAGAAACAAGAGAGTCAGGTTTGTTCCCAAACACAACATTGCAATAAGGGAGCACTTACGTGGAGCTTTTACAGAAGCAGAACAAAGAAAGTCATAAATTGACACACTTTTCAAACACATGATGAGCACATCAAGTACACAGGAGTCTGGAAACTGGGGGAACTCTGCTGTAGGCCTTAGAACTACCTGAGAACATTTTTAGCCCTTTCCTTGGTAGAAACTATGTTTGAATGTTCCAAAGGATTCATCCAATGGTCACATAGATGTTAGGTCCTGTACAGAGAAGAGAAGTGGATGACTAGCTACTAGGGGCTCAAAAATAGCCCAAGATGATTTGCTCTGCACTTGAACATCCCCACCTCTCCATATCACTGAGGTTCAAATCAGTCAATCAGCCTCGTATTCAGCTTCTTTTCAGGAATTCTCCTCCACGACTTAAGCTGTGGCTATTAGCCCGAGTCTTCAGTTCTTTAGGCATATCAGTATACAAGTGTTTGGGTTGGGAAGCTCAGCCTGTGGAAACCTGGAGTTCAAGACCATTAATATGAGTGGAACCACTCCTTATCCATCCATAATGTTTATATTTATAGAGCAAAATGACCCCCTAGCCACTAGTATGCAGATGAGGTGCCCAGACAGTCTCAGACTGAAATAGTACAGATCTTGTCGCTGACAACCTGGAGTTTTGTGAACATGCTATATCAGTATCATAGAAGAACACGTTTGATGTCTTTGTATAATGTCAGAATTTATTGGATAAAGTAAATTCACAAGGTATGCTGGTTTCCTTGGTGGCAGCTTCCCAGATAACTCCTACTTTTCTTCATGGCCCTAGCAACAGATTTTTCTATTTCAATCTTATTTACTGCTACTACCTTCAAATCACCATAGCATACTAAATAGTATATATGTAAATGTGTGGTTTATAATATGGCTACAAAGAGCAAGGAAAGAGTTTTACCGAGGCTGAAAGGCCAACCTGGGAATCTGATACAAATGTAGCCTCTGTGGGCTGAGACAATGAAACAGCTGCAGGTTTCTAGGGAAGTGCTGTGCCGTGGCTACAATGGTAGGGTCTGACTGTAGGATCAGAGCTGAATTGTAGAGTTGAGTCTAGATGCAAAGATAAAGGACAAGACTGAGTCCAGATGGATAGTCTAGTAGTTGGATGGACGGCAGGTCTAGCTAAGTAATCAGGCGCATTTCAAGTAGGCTGTATCAACAGCAAGAATTGAACTGAACTGAGCGCCCTGGGACACTTGGAGTTTGATTTGCACGTTGACCCCTCGAAGCATATATCAAGTTGTCAGGTGACAAGCATCAGGGGATCTTTGTCATCACAGTGCCAGCTGTTCATATATTTATGAGGACCAGATGAGGGAATCACACCCTTTCTTTGGTCCGATGAATCTGATGAGTTCTTGGTTAAGGTTTGCAAGATAAGAAGAGCTTTGATATGTATGCCCACGCACATAGATTTGCCCAGCAGATTTATAGAGCAATGCCTTTTCAACTCCCAGGAGTAAGAAGTCATCAGACTATGCTGATGGCTAGTGCTAGATAGATGGTGCCATCTATGTGTCCTCCTATGTGTCCATCTATGTGTCCTCCTAGCTGTATGGGTATCCTGCATCCTCAAAATGGAATCAAAGCCTGTCTGTAAAATGGTGACTATCAGGATAAGGCATAACCAGAAACTTAACTGTTTTTACATTATGGAGTAACTTAGGGGTAGGCGTGCTCTGATTATAAGGGGGAGCACTATGAACTCACTGACTTAAGAAGCACAAGGCAAGTGAGAAAAACTCAGTCGTCTGGCTCAGGACCTGTCCCCCATGGAAACCAGCTATCTTTCAATGACACAAGTCCCTTCAGGCCCTCTTCAGTCCTTGGAGTTGAATCATACAGGAAACCACACTTGTCAAAGGTCAAACGTAGCTGAGAGGAAGCAGTCCTAGGCTTACTTCATCATCCATTCTGAGCTCCTAGGAAGGACACAGAAAACTTGTCCAGCTGAGGGGCTTTGGTTTTCTGCCAGCAGGAAACTGGAGAATCAAAAAATCATGGCAACAGAATTGAGACTGACAATTTGGGAGCTGCTGTTACAACAGTGGCCAGGGCCACAGATAATCCAAGAAAACGCATATCTTACACAAGACCTCGCAATAGCCACAGAGCTGGAGATCACCCAGTGCCTTGAAGTTGCTACTTAGGTAGCAGAAAGGGCCTCCAAGCGAAGAAGTAGGAGATTCTGTCTGATCTCCCCCTCCAAAATATTTTACAAGTGTGGCTATTTGGTCATGTGCTGACCTGAAGATGTTAAGAGAATTGGAAAAATGTAAACTTCAAGTTGCCACCTTTTTGCATGAAATATGGCAGATCATAAGATATTAGAAGTAAATTTCCCGGCATCTGCTTGTGGGTATTAACCAGGATCTGAAAACATCAGAGAGGCTGATGATACTCTGGCTGTCCTTCAAACGGACTTTGTGTGTGATTGTGTGTGTGTGTGTGTGTGTGCGCGCGCGCGCGCGCATGTATTTGAATACTTGGTCACCAGTTGAAGGTGGATTTTTTTTGTTGTGGTGGTTTGGTTTGGTTCTGGTTTTTTGGAGGCTAGGTTTAAGGAGGTGTGACTTTGCTGAAGGAAGTATGCTACTGGGTGGGGTGAGGGTGTGTGCTTGGAAGGTTTATAGCCCTGTCCTATTTCCTGATCTCTCTGCTTCCTGGCCCTGTCACTGTGCAATGCCACACATACCTTCTCAACATGTATGTGAGTCTCAGAAACCATAAATTAAACCCCTTTTGAAAGTTAATTTTGGTATTTCATGACAGCAACAGAAAAGTAATGAATACAAGCCCTAAAGCAATTACCTTACTGCAGAGTTTTACGGCTGTGAGCAGACACCATGACCAAGGGAAGTCTTATAAAGGACAACATTTAATTGGGGCTGACTTACAGGTCAGAGGTTCAGTCCATTATCATCAAGGCAGGAGAATGGTGCAGGAGGAGCTGAGAGTTCTACATCCTCATCTGAAGGCTACTAGTGGAAGACTGACTTCCAGGCAGCAAGGATGAGAGTCTTTAAGTCCACACCCACAGTTACACACCTACTCCAACAAGGCCACACCTCCAAATAGTGCCACTCCCTGAGCCAAGCATATACAGGCCATCACAGCAATATTTTTAAGTATTTGTTTAGAAGAAAAATACATACAAAAGGAATCTTAAGATTTGGTGAAATCTAAATTTCAACACAAAACTTGTTTTTAATGTTTTTCGTTGACTTGTCACCTATCTATGTTATCAAATCATGTTTTAGTTATTGGCAAAGTGGTTTTATTTTTCCTCTCAAGTATTGCTTTAGCAACTTTAAAAGTAGATGGAATATTAGGGAAAGCCATGAATTTAAAATTTTGGATATTAATCTTTGAAGTCAGTGGGAAATACAGTTTTAAAAGTAAGAATGAATAAACAGCATCCTACTGATAATCACAAAGAAGATCAAAACTTTAGACATTACCCAAGTTCAGACCAGCTTTTGAGCTGAGTATAACTAGAAAATCTGGGGAAGAATAATTCTGGTAATAGGGTATTGGGGTGTGTACAGCTGAGTGACATGTGATGCGCATAGCCCTGACTCGTGTGCCATTTGATGCCTCCTCACCTGAGAGGTGTTTGCTGGTGTCAAGACACCACTGAGGATTTGGCAAAGGCACTTGTAGACTGAAGACTGCAGTTCAGAATCTGGCACGATCAGAAGCCCTAAGATACTTTGAATTGTAGCCTAGAGAACAGAATAGATGAAGTCAGTCACACTGTATGTGGGCTGGAATCCAGGGTTGAGTCATCTGGCTAATGCAGAAAAGCTCATGAACGTGGCTAATAAAATGTAGGCTATTAGCACATCCTTTGCCTGGCTGGACAGTACCGCCAAATCATTTACACAAACACGTTTTCAAATGCATCATCTGGCATTTGCCAACCAGTGACAGGAAAGGTACAAGAAACCTCAGATGAAGGTAAAGAGAAATAACAAGAGACAGAAACAGATGCCCAGGAGTCCCGAAGAGAGAATGATCTGAGACAGATGCTTGAGGGGATTAAAGGTAAGACTGAAACGTTGGCAGAGAACTTGATGTGAATAACATTTAAGAGATACCACATGATAGAGGAGCCAAACTGAAATCTTTAATTGTAATGTACAACTGAAATTAATAACTCTGTTCACAGGACAGCTTTAGCTAAAGAATGCAGAACTGTGGATCTGAGAGATGGCTCAGATGGGTAAAGAGTTTAGCTGCCAAGCCTGAAAACCCGAGTTCTATTCTGAGAAGTGGGGTAAGAAGTGACATGGTGGGGGAAGAAGTGACACCTACAGCTGCCCTCTGACTTTCACATGTGAGCCCTTTATAGGTCTTTATAGGGCTCTTGGCCCCCAAGTTGCCAAAAACTCACAACAATCCCAAAACAACCAGAAAGGAAGGGAAAGGAACAAAAAAGCCCTCACCAGTACTATAAGATATATGTTATCTTCCATTTGCTGAAATAAAGAAAGAAATGTTGCTTTAAAATTCTATGTCCATCCAGCTTTTATTACTCTGTAGTGTAGCTTGGAGTCAGGGATGGTGATACCTCCAGAAGTTGTTTTATTATACAGGATTGTTTTAGCTATCCTGGGTTTTTGTTGTTCCATATGAAGTTGAGAATTGCTCTTTCCATGCTTATGAAGAATCGTGTTGGAATTTCGATGGGAACTGATTTCAATCTGTAGATTGCTTTTAGTAAGGTGGCCATTTTTTACCATGTTAATCCTGATCTGTGAGCATGCAAGATCTTTCCATCTTCTGAGGTCTTCTTCAATCTATTTCTTCAGCGACTTGAATTTCTTCTCATTCAGGTCTTTCACTTGCTTGGTTAGAGTTATATCAAGACATGTTATATTATTTGTGGCTATTGTGAAGGACGTGATTTCTTAATTTCTTTCTCATCCCTTTTGCCATTTGTATGAAGGAAAGCTACTGATTTGTTAGAGTTAATTTTGTATCCAGCCACTTTGCTGAAGTTGTTTATGAGCTGTAGGAACTCTCTGGTAGAATTTTTGGAGTTGCTTATGTATACTATCATATCATCTGCAAATAGTAATACTTTGACTTCTTCCTTTCCAATTTGCATCCCTTCGATCTCTTTTTGTTGTCTTATGCTCTGGTTAGAACTTCAAGTACCAGAAAAAAAAAAAAAAAGAACTTCAAGTCCTATTGAGTAGATAGGGGAAGGGTGGGCAGCGTTGTCTTGTCCCTGATTTTAGCAGAATTGCTTTGTTTCTCTCCATTTAATTTGATGTTGGCTGTTGGCTTGCTGTATATTGTTTTTATTGTGTTTAGATATGTGCTTTGAATCTCTGATCTCTCCAAGACTTTTAACATAAAGAAGATTTTGTCAAAGGCCTTTTCAGCATCTAATTAGATGATCATGCGGGGTTTTTTGTTTCAGTTTATATAGTATATTAATGTTGATGGATTTTCGTATATTGAACCACCCCTACATCCCTAGGATGAAGCCTACTTGATCATGGTGGATGATATCTTTGATGTGTTCTGTATTTGGTTTGTATTTTATTGAGTATTTTTGCATCATATATTGGGTTCACAAGGGAAATTGGTCTGAAATTCTCTTTCTTTGTAGAGTCTTTGTGTGGGTAAGTACCAAGGTAACTATGGCCTCACAGAATGAGTTTGGCAATGTTCCTTCTGTTTCTATTTTGTGGAATAGTTTGAGGTGTATTGGCAATACCTCTTTGATAGTCTGGTAGAATTTTGCACTAAAACCATCTGGCCCTGGGCATTTTCATTTTCGAGGCGTTGAATGGCTGCTTCTATTTCCTTAGGGCTTATAGGACTGTTTAGGTTGATTACCTGATATTGATTTAATTTTGGTAAGTGGAATCTATCAGCGTATGTGTATGTGAATAGCAGCAATAATCATGTCTTCAGGATTAGCCTGAGTATGGAAGGAAAAGGTAGAATGTAACCTGGAAGGAGCTTACACAGTGTCCGAGTCTAAAGCATTTTTGATGAAGAGAGCTGCAGCCTCGTGTAAAAACAATATTGAAGAAAACCAGGATGCCCCTTACAGTCATTAAACTGAAGGGAGCTCAACTTCCATGTTGAAAGAGTATAAAATGAAATTGTCAAAAATAATAATAACTCCTAATAAAAAGCAGTCTCTCTGTCTCTGTCTGTATCTATCTCTCTGTCTCTCTCTGCTTTCACAGACAAAAGAAGAGTAACTTGAAAGATAATGGTAACATGGTAGGAAATATGTCTAAATCATTAGGCGTCACATCAAGTAAAAATGAGCCCCAGTCTTTGCTTCCAGCAAAGATGAAATAACAGGATCCAAGCTTGTTCTCCTTCCTTAAGCAATCAAAAAAAAAAAAAAGGAGCGTGGGGTGGGAAACAATTCATTAAGATGCTGGTAACCAGTCAACCGAAAGCAGTGGTCTTTGAAAGACTATATGATGGCAAATGAGCTACAACACTCTCTCAACCAAACATGCCACAGGGAGAGAACTTTCAGGTATGGACAGGGAACTCAGCTCTTCCCTGAGGACAGGAGATGTATATGAGGGTATAAACAGACTAAGTGGATAAGAACTTTCAGAACAGAGGGCTAAAGAGAAAAGATCTGCAAAAGAAGGAACCCTGGAGACCTCCAGAGTCAACTTGGTTGGATCTCTGTGAGTTTGAGGTCAGCCTGGTCTATGTAGTGAGGCCAGCTGGAGCTTCATAGTAAGACTCTGGCTAAATTAATAACATGAGCTGTTCTTGCAAAGGACCTGGGCTCAGGGCCAAGCAAACACAGAGTGTGGCTCACAACCCTACAACTCATGCTCCAGGGATTTGATACCACCTTCTGATCCCTGAGGCCACCAGGTACCCACAAAATGCACATACATACAGACAGACAGATAGACAGACATACAGACATAAATACATGCAGGCACTCACACATAAACATAAAATAAAAGTTTAAAAAAAAAAAACCTGTGAGATTGCCAAGTTCAGCCAGATGGCAGTGGGCATCAGTTTTTTACATGTTCGGTTTTCCAAAACCTTCCTCTATTCTTCAAAGTGACATGTAACATTTCAACAAAAGTGAATTCAACTTGATTTATCTTTGGCAAATAATTCTTGGCATACTTGCCTAGCATGTTGCAAAACCAAAGCTGGAAGCTTTTCAATTTTAATCCTTGTGATTGTAATGTTTGTAAAGATCCTTCTGAGAAGAGAATAGGGCAAGTCACAAGCATAAGTAATTTGTCTCCACCTAGCAACAAGGATCAGGACGGTGGTCCCGCAGTGCTCTTCAGCACCTTGGGCTCCTTGCCTCTGAGCTTTACCTCCTTGCACTGAAGCAACAGTTTCACTGCCCCAGCTTACTCATTTGCAACGCTTCAACTCCTGCCTGCCAAATCCAGATGCTCTCTTCCCCTCTCCACTCCTTGGTGATTAATTCAACAAAACTCTGGACCAAAATACAGGTCCTCATGCCAGCAGTCAATGTCTTAGCTGCTCTTCTATCAACAGGAACCAAGCTTATTCTCCTTCCTTAAGCAATCAAAAAAAAAAAAAAAAAGGTGGGTGGGTGGGAAACAATTCGTTAAGATGCTAGTCAATCGAAAGCAATGGACTTTGAAAGACCATATGATGACAAATGAGCTACAACACTCTCTCAACCAAACATGCCACAGGGAGAGAACTTTCAGCCATGGGCAGGGAACTCAGCTAACAGGTCAGAAATCTCAGTGCCAACCTTCACTTTCCACATTGATTTCCTTTTCTATATTAATCTCCTTACGCACTTCTGAATATTTTGTGTATATGACTTGTTTTGCATCATTTACTCTCCCTGAAGAGCCTAATGACCATGGATGTAGACAAATATATTCTGTTCTGCCCCAGGCCCTGCGGGTTCTGATTTTCAAACAATCCTCTGTGTGCATCTTAGCACAAAGACCCAAAGGTCAACATGCTTCTACATTTGATACTTATTTTTAATATCAAGTATGATGTTGTAAACAAAATCATTTTGAATATTTAGCTTTGTATTCAAGAATCCCAAAATGAACAATTGTATTTTATTTATCACATATATGGGGAACCTTAGGGATTAATTTACAAAAGTTGGGTTATAGAGTAGAAACATTCATTTTACTGGGTCAATCATAATTCTTTTTTAATTAGATTCATTTATTTTGTGTGGACATGAGTGTTGGAGGGATGTGTGTCTGTACACGTGCTGAAGTGCATACGTGGAGGTTCTAAGACAATGTTGTGAGAGAGAGGTTTTTCCTTCCATCATGTGAGTCCCAGGGAGTAAACTCAGGTGGTCAAGCTTGGCGGCAGGTGTCTTTAAATGTTGACCCATTTATAGCCCTTTATTTGCATAACCATCTATAGCCTGGTGTATTCTCCAGTTCCTACACCATGTTTTACTTAATAGTTTCCAGTTGCACACTTGAGTGAGTTGTTCTAGATGATACAGCAACTGATGTATTTATTCCTATCTACATTCTTTTCTTGAGTTACAGTCCTAGACATAAGATTACCCCATTAAAGGTTGGGAACACATCCAAGGCTCTTGACAGATGCTGTACCTTTCAATACTTCACATCTTTGGATCCATTAGGATACACCACACTCAGAGGTGGGTGTCTGCAGAACAGATAAATCAGTGTGGCTCCACTGTAAGTTATCAGCTTCTTCAGCTCTGAAATATGATCCTCTTTGGATTCTTGGTCCCCCCCCCCCCCCAAGGTTTTACTTCTAATAGAACAACAAGAAAACCATAGCAGCCATTATGCTGGGATGAATTGATCTCCTTAGTCCCAACTACATGCCACAGTCATTTGCCAGCTGAAGAGACTGTTTAGGAAGCTTGACCGCTTGCCTGTAACCCAGGCACAGCTAATGCAGTCAACAGGCTGGATTCAGTTTATTTTATAATAATTAATATTTTATTCAGTTTCCACTTCGATTATTTTTGTTTCATAGCAACCATTTTAAAACCAAGAACCAAGACCTTTTTGTATGTCATTAAAATTTTCTGATGCTCCTTTTTTCTTTCTTTTTTTTTTCTTTTTTGGTTTTTCAAGACAGGGTTTCTCTGTGTAGTCCTGGCTGTCCTGGAACTTACTCTGTAGACCAGGCTGGCCTCGAGCTCAGAAATCCACCTGCCTCTGCCTCCCAAGTGCTGGGATTAAAGGCGTGTGCCACCACGCCCGGCATGATACTCCCTTTTAATTTACGTTAAAACTATGTCATTGTTTTATCAATACCCTAAAATGACATTTTGTTTGATGTTGGGGATAAGGGGAATGGAATAAGTTTTCAAAATTATCATTTAACTGAGTACATGTGGCACCAATTTCAGTAGATTTACTTTGTTACTTTTAGTTAAATTGCTTTTCTAACAATTAAAAAAAATATTTTCCAAACAGGTTTGCACCTATAATATTTTTTTAAGTTTCTACTATTATTTATATCATATCTTTTTCTTGTTTTACTGAATTTGGTAAGATTTCTTTTTTTTTTTTTCAGTTTGTATTTTTCATTTCTTTTTTTGTTTGTTTGTTTTGTTTTTTTGTTTTGTTTTGTTTTTCGAGACAGGGTTTCTCTGTGTAGCCCTGGCTGTCCTGGAACTCACTTTGTAGACCAGGCTGGCCTCAAACTCAGAAATCTGCCTGCCTCTGCCTCCCGAGTGCTGGGATTAAAGGCGTGTGCATTTAGTTTTCTTTTTTAAAATGTGCTTTTATTAATTAGATATTTTCTTTATTTACATTTCAAATTTTATCCCCTTTCCTAGTTTCCTCTCCGAAAGTCCCCTATCCCCCTACCCCTGCTCACCAATCTACCCACTCCTGCTTCCTGGCACTGGCCTTCCCCTACACTGGGGCATAGAACTTTTCACAAGACCAAGGGCCTCTCCCCCCACTGATGGCCGATTAGGCCATCCTCTGCTACGTATGTGGCAGAGATGGGGCAGAGGAACCATGGGGCAGAGGAGTCATGGGGGCACATTCTTTCTCCATATTGGTATCATCTCTAGTAGTTTTCCTTTAAGAGTGTGTGTGTGTGTGTGTGTGTGTGTGTGTGGTGTGTGTGTGTGTGTGTGTGTGTGTGTGTGATGCATGTGCACGTATGTGATCATGCCGTCATTACAGGGATTGTGAGTGTGGCTCCCACTTTGACTGCTGTGTTCTCTCAGGTTTTAGTTTCCAGTACTGTCATGTGCAGTTTAACCAGGCATTAGAAGCAGGTATATGCTCCCTGAAAGGTGCAGCAGCTATTGTAGCTTTGAAATCAGACACAAATTTGAACAAATGCTGCAATATCCTATCGCCTGGTTCAAGTTTGAAATGCATTTCCCTAAGCATGTCTGTCTTCTGAGGTAAGATTACAACTGTTTTTTCTCAATTAGATTTATCCCTCACTCCATTATTTTCCATTACAGAAGCTATTTCTACCTCTCATTACAATCATAATATTCCAGACCAGGACTCAGTAAAGTCACTCCTGGAGTTGGTAAGCAGCAGCCTCCCAAGCTGAGAACATGAACACACCATCCACTCCACTCTTGGCTGGGACCTGAGATAGCTGAGGCCTCTAAACTCTGAATCCCTCACTTGAGACCCTCACTGTCCCTTACCACACTGATATTATCACTGTGCCTGGTATCAGAAATAAACTACATCTGTCTTCTTCCTGGAATACTCTAAGGCAAATTTTTCAAAGTTTGACCCTTATGGAAGAGTAAAAATCCATCTCCTGAATAGTAGCATCAACAAGAATAGTTGTAAAGCACATTTACAACGGCAGGGATCAGGCCAATAACCATGGGCAGCCATCCTTTGCAGACGATAGCATCTTAGGCTGCGTTATACAGTGTGCTGTTCAGAGGACCCAAGGAAGCACCTGCTACAAACATCCAGAGTGGGCTATTTTTATCCTAGAAAGCTTCAATATTATAGTCTTGCTTTCCTCTTGTCTTTGGCTGCCAGGGAACTCAGCGAGTGGGAGGACTTTTTTTTTTTTTTTTTTTAATTCGAGACTATCAAGCGTGCATTGTGACTAATAACTTACTTTCCTATTATCTTTCCTTTGTCTGTGTTTCCTAGTCAGTAGGTGATGTGTGCATTTTGCAAACTCCTCGCCCTTACACGATACTGAAACTTGAGGCTACATTTTATAGGACAGTTTAGCACTCAGCATGAGCATCTCTGGCTCTGCAATTTAAGATGAATTTGTTGTTGTTGTCATTGTTGTTTGTGTATGTGTGTGTTGTGTGTCTGTGTGTGCATGTCTCTTTGTGTGCTGTTATGTGTGTTTGTGTGTGTGCGGTGTGTCTGTTGTTTCTCTGTGTGTGCCTCTCTCTCTCTCTCTCTCTCTCTCTCTCTCTCTCTCTCTCTCTCTGTCTCTGTATGCCATGATGCAGATGGAGGTCAGCAGGCATTTTTTAGGAGCTGCCTTTCTCCTTCCACTGTGGGTTCAGGGGACTGAGCTCAGGTCATTAGGCACAGTACTGGTTACTTTCTGTTGTGTGATAAACACCTTGACCAAAACCACCTTATAAAAAACTACGGTTTGTTTTGGCTTATGGTTCTAGAGGAAGAGCTCGTGATGGCGGGGAGGCAGGGTGCCAGATGGTTAGAACAGGATGCCGAGAGCTTGCATCCTCAACTGCAAGCACAAAGGATAAAGGGACCTGGGAATAGGATCCCTTTTATGAACTTTCAAAGTCTGTCCCTAGTGCTGTGTTTCCCCAGTCAGGGAGAAGGACATCCTCAAACAATACTACCAAATGCTACCAACTGAGGCCTAGGTGTTCAAATACCTGAGCCTTTGGGGGGCTTTTCTTAGCCAAGAGGCCACAAGCTGCAAGTGTTTTCTTCCTTGCTGATCCTACCTTTGTACTTTGTACTGATCCACAGTGGGTCTTCCACCATTGGATACAGACTTAGGTCACACAAAATCAGGTAATACAACTTCAATGTAAATGTTAGTTCAACTCAAATATAATTAAAAGTGACCCATCATGCAATTAAATCCAAGGTACCTGAAAATGACCTCCGTATTCACCATATTGTGGTTTCTAATGCTACTACTGCATGTATCCATTTTTCCCTTGAACTTGAAATTAGTATGTTTTGGGGAAAAAATGGGAGGACCATTTGGTCTGGAAGACCTTTCTCTTCACAGGACAGTGGATGAATCTCAACAGACTGAGACTGGAGTCATTGTTGTTATTTCGTTTTATGTGATGGCAGAAATCATGGTGAGTAACCAGTAAAGTCTCTGATAACACTGGCTGCTTTTGGCTTCAATGTATCAGTTGTTAGTGCTGGGTTAGCCTTAGCAGTCTATCTTTTACCAGATGGCAAAAGCTGGTGTGTGCTGCACCATGTTTCAGTCAGGGTCTTTTAACAATGTTTACTTACCAAATAAAATGCCTCATATTTATGGTGTGTGCTCACAAGAATAAAGGAACGAATAGGTGAAGAATAAAACAGATTGGGTTAAAGTGTAAAAATAAGGCACTGGCAAGCCTGCTAAGGTGGGGAAGCACACTTGGGCAAAGCAGCAGCCATGTTACCCAACACCTGCTAGAGAATATGTATTCCTCCTGAGGTTGGAGTTTCCAAAAACTGTATGAGGCTTTTGCTTAAAGCTGAATTCACTTGAAGGGTCTCTGTTTAGCTGGCCCAAAGAACTCTGGGCACTTGGATGCTTTCTATGTGCCAACTATCTGTCCTTACTATCTAAATGGAAAGGAGGCTGAGAGTTCCATGGCCAAGCTTCACCCTTCTCTGTGCAGGACATCACTTGCAAAGTCCAGGGTGTATGTTCAAGATCCCCACATTAAGAATCAAAGTGGTGGGCTGGACCACAAGCTTGGGGACCTGAGTTTGAGCCCCAGAAGCCACCTAAGAAGGGATGGTGTGGTGGGTGCTTTAGTAGTTGGTGCTGGGGAGGCTGAGGAAGATAGATCTCCATGGTTCACTCAACAGTCTGCTGGTGTGTTCCAGGTTAAGAGACCTGTGTAAAGAAGGTTAGAAGGTTAAGGCTTCATAAGGATGATACCTAAGGTTACAGGTACAATCATTTATACAACAACAACAACAACATACACATACACCACAAATTTTTAAAAAGTCTCAAGATTACAACAGTATTAAATAGAACATCAGCCCTTCTATGAGTTCGTGAGCATTTATGACCACTCAGGTGGCACGCTCTTATACTGAATTCTTAGATGTGTGCTTAGTCTGTTTCTGAACAAACAAAATTTGATAGCTTTTATTAGAATTTATTTGTTAGATATTCTGTGGTGATGGAGACACACAGTATTCATGTAGTGTGTGTGTGAATTGCAGTTTGGCTAGTGCTAAGAACACCATAGTTTTTTTTCAGTTCAATAACTATAAATTTAAATACTTCCGTGTGAGGTGATATAGTTGTTGCTGCCATATTGGATAACAACTGTGTCAGGTAAACTATCCAGAAAGACTTTATGGAAGCCAACACCTTTCACCTTACCTGGAGCAGTGAGAGCGGCTGGACTTGCAGGCCAGCCAAATGCTAAGTGCAGTGGAGCATCTGAACTCACAAATGGAACACCAAGCTTCTTTAAGGTTCAAAACTGTGAATCTTGGAGGAGAACCCTATCTTCAAAACCTCCCAAGGTAGTTTCCATGGCAACAGAGAACGCATCCAATTGTCATTAGCAGAGTGACTAGGGTGGCTACACTGTTCAGCTCTGGTACATTTTACCTGTCCTGATATTTTTCCCCCATAGGCCAAGGATGTGTTATCATGTCAGACAGTATTGTTCAGGAGGGAGACCTGTAAGTCACTGTGAGACATGATTGTTTAAAGGAACATTAGTGGTTAGAAGGATGACGGCTCAACAGCTAAAGGCTCCTGTTGCCAAGTTCAGCAATGTGAGATCCTTTGGATCCAAGGGGTGGAAGAAGAGAGTCAACTTCCAGAAGCTATCCTCTGACACACACATATGCACACACACACTATGCTACATTCACATGCACATACACACACACACAAATAATAATAATAATATTGGTTTTGTTTTTCTGTATTTTTTACAAATAAAGGCATATTAGGAAGTGCACATTTAAAATGAGATGTACTTTTGGCTTCTCTTTAAAGTTCCTCTGAAAAGATGAAACATTAGTTTCTTTTAGGGGTCTTCCTTCCTTCCTTCCTTTCTCTTTCTTTCTTTCTTTCTTTCTTTCTTTCTTTCTTTCTTTCTTTCTTTCTTTCTTTCTTTTAGGGGTCTTCCTTCCTTCCTTCCTCTTTCTTTCTTTCTTTCTTTCTTTCTTTCTTTCTTTCTTTTAGGGGTCTTCCTTCCTTCCTTTTTCTTTCTTTCTTTCTTTCTTTCTTCCTTCCTTCCTTCCTCTTTTTTCTTTCTTTCTTCCTTCCTCTTTCTTTCTCTTTCTTTCTTCCTTTCTTTCTTTTTCTCTTTCTTTTTCTTTCTCTCTCTCTCTTTCTCTTTCTTTCTTCCTTCCTTCCTTTCTCTCTCTTTCTTTCTTTCTTCCTTTCTTTCTTTTTCTCTTTCTTTCTTTCTCTCTCTCTCTTTCTTTCTTTCTCTTCCTTTCTTCCTTCCTTTCTTCCTTTCTCTTTCTTTCTTTCTTTCTTCCTTTCTTCCTTTCTTCCTTTCTTTCTTTTTCTCTTTCTTTCTTTCTTTCTTTCTCTCTCTCTTTCTTTCTTTCTCTTCCTTTCTTTCTTCCTTCCTTCCTTCCTTTCTTTTTCTTTCTTTCTTTCTTTCTGTCTTTCTTTCTTTCTTTCTTCCTTCCTTCCTTTTTCTCTTTCTTTCTCTTTCTTTCTTTCTTTCTTTCTTTCTTTCTTTCTTCCTTCCTTCCTTTTTCTCTTTCTTTCTCTCTCTCTCTTTCTTTCTCTCTTTCTTCCTTTCTTCCTTCCTTCCTTCCTTCCTTTCTTTTTCTCTTTCTTTCTCTTCCTTCCTTTCTTTCTTTTTCTTCCTTTCTTTCTCTTTCTTTCTTTCTTTCTTTCTTTCTTTCTTTCTTTCTTTCTTTCTTTCTTTCTTTCTCCTTTCAGATTTATTGTACGTATGTGAGCACACTGTAGCTGTACTGATGGTTGTGAGGCTTCATGTGGTTGTTGGGAATTGAAATTCTAGGTTCTCTGCTCCCTCTAGTCAATCCTGCTCACGCAGCCCAAAGATTTATTATAAATCTTTATTATTTATTTATAAATATACTGTAGCTGTCTTCTGACACACCAGAAGAGGGCATCAGATCTCATTACGGGTGGTTGTGAGCTACCATGTGGTTGCTGGGATTTGAACTCAGGCCTTCGAAGAGTAGTCAGTGCTCTTACCCACTGAGCCATCTCTCTAGCTCCTAGGACTACATTTCCTCAGTGAAGGCTGCCAGGTCTGACTTAAAGATGTCTGCCTCGGGCTTTCCCAAGAAGTCTCTGTCTTGGCTCCCAGCATGGTTTCAGCAGCCCAGCCATTTTTGTCTGCTCTTTTCCCCTCCAGTCACAAACTCAAGGTTTCAGCAATGCAGCTCTGAGAGGCAGACACTAACCGTAACCACCTCTCTGTCCTGGTTTCATGTTCAGGATAAGACTGTTTTGTTACCTGTGGTGTTTAAGAAGAAACAAAACAGACATCTGTAACTATTATGCAATGAATACCACTGCATGAGTGAACAGGCTTTGTTCTATATTTTTAAATTTCATTTTATTTTAGTCATAAGTCACGATCTGAGGTCTCAACATACATGAGGCTCATGCTGTTTCTCCCCAGGAGGCCTTTTAACAAAATGGTGGGCAGATGGGACTCGGACATCTGCCGTACTTGGGTTGCTACATATGTGCCTGTCTCCGTGGCCTGCACGGGGCTGAGTTATGGAGTAGCCCTTGAGATGTAAGAGCTGACGAGGCAGCAGTGAACAGAAAAGGTCGTTTAAAAGCTTTGATTAGTCCAAAGTGGTGGGTCGCACCTGCACATCGCTGGAATATTGAAGGCTGGGGTGGAGGATGCCGTAGGTCTGAGGCCAACCTGGGCTGCAGTGTGAGACCCCAAGGGACAGAAATCCCTGGCTCTGAACCTCAGCTCTGCCACATTCTGTGTGTCCTTCAGTTTGAGCAGAAACAGTTTCCTTCTAAGAGGCCACGGGCTGTGTGTCTATCCACACCTGACGGTAAGGGTGGTGCACAGCAGAAGCAGTCGTTTCTGGGAGCCGGACTGGCTTTCCCTTCCTGCTTTCACTAGAACCTAGTTTCCTGCCAGTTTAAGAAAGTTGGACACAAAACACAGTCACCTTTCAATTGTAGATACGAAGCACAAGGGAATCTTGGGTTCCTGCTGCATCTTTGAAATAGAAAGACCTTATACGAGAAGGATGTCAACCAAACCAGGTATGACCTGAAGTTTCCAGACCTCACTGCTGTGAAGGATTCCTGCCTGTGCCGGGCTGGGATGGGGTGGATACAGAACCAACTTACTCTGGGCTATCTTCATCCTCCTTCATAGTTGTTCAGCTCCCATATCTTGTGTTTGAGCTAATATCTGTCCCCATGATGTCAGGCAAACACCATGTAGTAACAGACCAATAACATCCACTAACCCAAAGGCTAAGAAAGTCATCCGTCTCTGAGGCCCATGGCAGCCAATTCCCAGCTGCTGTAAGCCAAGCTGATGCTCCAAGCATCTGTGAAACAAGCCTTGATCTAGCCATGAAACTGTACCATTTTGAAAAACCATATTTGGAGTGACCTGAATCTGTGTTCCCAGGCCATAGGCACCCACAGTTGGCTCCAAAATAAACTCTGACGTGTGAGGGGTGCTTTTGCTTGGACACAAATATCACCCCTGTGCTTCTTCCTCTTAATGCACAAACGCTTACAAGTCCTTTTGTATTTAATCTCCTGAGCTGTCTGCCTTCCACCTTTTTGTGGATTAACAAGTCTTGAAGGCATTCTCAGGAGGTAACATGGAGATCACATTTTAGGGAGATATGTGAAGAATATAATTTATCAGAGTACCTAGGAAACACACAATTCCCTTAAAACCTAATTCTTATTCAACTGGAGGAGGTGTGCCACCAATAGCCATTCAGGTATCACGAATCTAAACAAAATAGTAATAAGAAGAAGCCAATGTGTTTACACAGCCATGTAGCTGCTTTACAGCATCCACCACTTCTCCTGGGACTCTCTGACATCTTTAGGCTTCCGGGCTCTACAGGCCAGCAGGGATTGCTCCTGTTGGCTCCTAACTCCTTCAGCCATGTATGTACCTTTAAGAAACAGTAACTGTGAACTTGACAGAGCTTCTGAGTATTCCTTTTTGGTCTCAGCTATTCCCTCAGCTGAAGTAAGAACTTGGTAAGTATACCTTCTAAGCACTTCAAATGGACTGCGAAGCCAGTCAGCATATACTGATTATTAAAATATAGGCATTTCCTTGAAATATCTGACATTCTGCCTACAGTGCCTCTGTTATATTCATTCACGTCGTTCTTATACTCTAAAACAATGGAGCTTCTCAGCTGCTGGGCCGCTGCCAGGAGTCTGAAGAGCACACAACCACAGGCAGCCTTTAGATGGGCAGGGGATGAATAGACGCCTTATCAGAACAGCTGAGGCCACATCCAACAACGGCATCTGTCAACGTTCACAGAGCCCCATATAGACGTCAGCACCATAGCACAGCAGGACCCAACAGAGGCCACGCCAGCCCCACAGCCCAGCAGGACCCCACAAAGGCCATGCCAGACCTACAGCCCTGCAGAAGAGCAGCCTTTAGCTTCTGGTACCTTCAGACCACATGATCTGAAGACACAAAGTCTGCCTCAATCCATCGCTGGGTGACCACTGAGAATTCCAGCAGTGCTGGCAGGGCCATAAGGCCCATGCTAATTAATGTAAATTGCCTAGAATCCCCAAATTAACCAACTATTATTAAAATAAGGAAAAGAAAATATTTACAAGGATGGGTATTTATGCTGATTTCAAACCTTCCTTGTGCTATTTTAAAGGCCAGGAAAGTGACCAGCCCCCTCCCTTCCTGTGGAATGAGCCTCAGCCCCTCCCTTCCTGTGGAATGAGCCCGTGGTTGGTTTGGCTTCAGGGGTTCTTTACGAGGGGTGTCTGGTGCATTATGTGGCGATGCCCTGCTTCTGTATATTGTGAACAGACTGCACAAGTTTAAGCAATAAACACAAGCCAGACTTTCATTAAATAAATTTATTTGTTAAAATAATTTAACTCCAAATACAACTGTTGAATTTGCATTGAGTTATAATGACAATTCATGTTTCAATTGAAATGTCAGGGCTCACCCGACACTGTTACAAAACAATAGGCCGTTGTTCACTTTTAAATGGTCAGTTGTATTAGAGTTCAACAATTAACTGTGAACTGGATATCTGGGGAACCACAAATCAATAACGGTAAGTCTGTTTTCAAAATCTACTGCAGCCATTCTAGAAACCCTGATCAAGGTTTAATAGATACACGAGGACAAATTAAACAAGAGGACCCCCATGGTCTTTAACATCTGATTGGCTGAGGGGACAGTTAAAGCTGAGCCAGTGCTAATGGGGGAGGGGCTACTGATGGAGAAACTAAGCCGCGAAGCATCCCAGCAGGACGAAGCACCTTCACACTCACCAGCAGCAGCACTCACTGCACAAAAGGAAGGCAAGCAAGCAAGCATCCATCAGTAGTCTTACCCCAGAGACTGGCAACTGGAGTGCACGGGCAGGCCCTAATTCTACAAAGCACCTCTCACGGTGTACGGAAACACCTAGAAGGCTTTCCAGCAGATGCTGGCTTGTCTTGTCTTGTGGAAGCTGAGGAGCGGAAAGGCGTTGGTTACCGTCACTGCCACAGCTTAAAAGAACCCACAAGTTACACCATAAAAGAAATAAACCTGAAACAAAACAAAAACCTGGCTCTGTGTGAAAAGTAAAAAACAAAGCAAAGAAAACTAATAGCTAAAGAAATAATGGGTCTTTGGGGTCAAACCATATTTTTAAGGCATGTTAGAACAAACTTTCATTTATCTGGTTCCTAGGTGGATTGGGCTTTAAAGAAATATTGATGGGCCGGCTCTCCTCTGTGCCCTGCCATTTCATGTGCTGACAAGTGTCCTTTTCCTGTCCTTAGGTTTTTATCCCCATCTCGGCAAACGTCATGCACAACCGTCAGTCAGACTTGCACCAGAGGAACAGGGAGAGGGCGTGGCACTATGAAGGGCTGGTGTAAACACTGGGCTTTAGGAAGAGCCTGCCCAGATGCCCAGCTTTCTCTGGCTTCACACCCTTTCCATGTTTGCATGGGCCATCCATGACATAAGTCTGTGGGATCTGTACAGCCGCTTCTAATACGCAGTGTCATAAACTGCTGTTCATTATGAGATTCTAAAAATTAGAATGAGTCGGACAAGTCAGAGGCCTCGGAGGTCTCACACTAATATTTCTACTTCAGCAGATGAAACATACTTCTTTAGTTTAATTTTTCAATATATCCGAGTCAAAAATCAACTTTTACATAATAGACTTTGTTTCAAGAAAACTGTCAGGACTTTTTGTCCTATAAAATGTGGTACTTCCTAAGTGGAGAAAATGGCGCTGAAGATCATGAATTTTCAAAGACTCTCTAACACCTACAACCTGGTTTTACCCACATTATTTATTTATTTATTTATTTCTCACATATGACAAACACCATTGACCTTGTCCCCCTAACTTGTAAACTTAAAGCCAGCTACTAAATACTTGGGGTGGGGGTGGGGGATTCCAATGGCTTGTAAGAGACTAATAATTTAAAAACTGTTTGCTTATACATTATGCTCTGCAGTATAGATTCTCAGTCGAGGCGATGGCCTCTGAATTGTGCCAAATTCTTAGGAACAATAAACACACATGCACACACAAACATACTCTTCTCTCTGGTACACACGAGACTAAGTGGTTACTTGCACAAGACTGTGGAGCCGAGAAGGCATGGGCCCTAAGTGCTTCCAGGCTCAGTGACACTGAGGTTCTGAAGGCCGCACTGGTCTTCAGAGGGCAGGATCAAGACACTCACCAGCACTTACGCCTCTAAGGGAGGTGAGAAGAACCCTTCCATGCTCCTGAAACTCCTGAACTGAATTTTTTTTTCCTGTGCCATTACTCATGCAAATGATAAAACACTTCATGGCCAAAAATGCCAGAACTTAAGCACCCTTTTGAAACAGAAGACTCAATCAGGCAGTGTGTGCCAGCCACTTCAGCCATCAGGGCGGAATGCACACATGAAAAGCTTCCATGATTCTCCAGGAAAGGGAAGACAAGAGGTTCTGTGTCCCTTCCTTCCCTCCCTAAAATAATTTATACTCTACTTTTAAGCCCAAATTATTTCATAGGTTGTTCAATCTGGTTTTGTTTTTGTTTTAAATGCCTACAATAAAGCTGTGATACAGCAGACTACATTTCCAAAGCAGGTGAGCCAAGGGTCCCATTGCAACCGTGGCCCTAACGGCTACTTTCACGAACGAATGCACACACTAACACACACACATACACACACACACACACACACACACACACACACACACACAGCCAGATGTCTGTACTGTCCTGTGGGGTGTCTGCAAACGGGAGCATGTGGGTGTAACATGGCTTCATTTTCCTTCTGCGATGGTTAATCGGCTACAAGGCTCGTTAGTAAGGCTGGCTCTCCATCTCAGCTGCTTCTGTCTTGTTCAGTAAATAAAGACCATCCCTGCTCCGTTAACAGAGGGTGGGCGTGCGACTCAATTTTCATAAACCCCTATGAGAGACTATTTTCTGTGGCAGAGCAGGTGATTAAACAAATTCTAAAGCCAGATTGGGTCTTCACACAGCCTTGTTCTGACTTTTACTCTATTGAGGATTGATATGTGAGTGAGTTTCATGTCACTCATGTCTGCGATTAGGCATCAATTTGAAAACTAGAAATGTGTCAGCTGAGCAGTCTCCCTGCAATGCTGTTTTACTGGACGGAATACACTGGCTAGAAGCTCCATCCATTCCTGACTTCAGTACTCTTGTAGGAAAATATTTCTCCTTTATTTTTTTTAAGACAACAAAATATTTTAATTGTTAGTGATCATAGGAATTCTTCTGGTTTCTCTCTCATGATTATTTTTAGTTTACACAACAGTGGCTTTTGTCACCTCAACGGCAATGCCATCATCACATCAAATGAGGTCACCCTGTAGCTTGGCGGTGGGGCCTTCAGGTTGCAGATGTACAGAGGACTGAGAACAGAGGTGGAGGCTGTAGTCACGGAACCCACAGGTACTCAGAGGCGTCAGCTGGCCATCCGGCCTGAAGGTTGCAGTGCACCGTGGACTCACACACCACCCATCCTACAGACTGCAGTGTAGTAGACAAGGTTACTGTTGCCCACGAGCCTAGACAAATCCTGTCCGGGGTAGCCATGTTCGGATGCTATTGTATGTTACAGGCAGAACAGCATGGGTCATCTTTGTCAGGCTGAGCTGCATAGTTCATCTGCCGCACAATTTCAGCAAAGAGCTCATCCACCATTGTTTTGCTCTTAGCAGAAGTCTCCATAAAGGGGCAGCCCCACTCCTCGGCCAAGGCACGGCCTTCGTTGGAGGACACTTCTCTCTCACTCTCCAGGTCCACTTTGTTCCCGACCAGGATGACTGGCACCTTCTCATACCTGAAAGAACACACAGGGATTGCCCCAGTTAGTAAGCAGGGGAAAGAGTTTCTTTTTTTTCTCTAATGTGGCATAAATTAATCTCTTTAGCCACATGAAAAGTTACTTGCACTAGTTGGCTTGGTGTTTACCTAGGGCATTCTGAAATTGCTCTCAGAAGGGATCATAAATTGGCTTTTCAAATGATGTTTTCAATTAATCAATTATGGGTCCTTTAAAACCAATTATGTATCCTTTCCAGATATACTTGGGGAATTACTCTCAGCATCTCAGACTGACTTCTCTTAATTTAAATGTCATCTGTTCCATGAGATGCGAACTTAAAATCTCAGCCAGTCATGCAATTGTTAGCTTTACTGGTAACATAATTGTTACCAGTAACAATTTTACTATATTCTATAAGAATACAAAACAAATCATGTTCTACATAGGTCCTGAACACAAAGCAACAACAACAACAACAACAACAAAAAGAAAGCTGAAACTAGTGGAATTCATGAAGATGAAAAGCATCCAACAAAAGCCTGTTCCACCCTGTTCCACCCTGATCCCATGGAATCAGCCAGCTGAAAGGAAAAGTTATTGATCTTTTTACAGTTTAAGGATTAAACTACAGCACATTTAGGAAATGGGATAGTGGGTAGGCTCCCCCACATAAGAGCTGTGCAATTTCATTGTCCTGTCAAGATGGCTCTCCATACTTATTCTAAAGCCAAGTATATCCCCAATGGACACTTAGGCTTTCCTTTGGCAAGAGAACAAACTGATGCCACTATGGGGGTCTGTCTGGTCCAGGCAGTAAAACAGAGGACTGGAAGGTTAAGTGGGAACACCCAGTGTGGTGCTCACATCAGTAGTTCCCCAGCAGAAAGGAGTCAGGCTGGGGTATGACTGAGTCTGGGACCAGACCTGCCAGAGGGCTGGGAGGCAGCTCGATTGGTACAGTGCCTGCCCTGTAGACTTAAGACCCCAGATCTAATCACCAGAACCCACAGCAAAGAGCCAGGCACAGATGCACGTGCTTCTCATCTCAGCTCTGAAGTGGTACTGGGGGGAGGGTTTCTGTGGCTCACTGGCCAGCCAGTCTAATCTTAACTGATGGACAGCAAGGCCAATGAGACCCTGCTTCAGAATCGGATGGCAGTCCTCAGGAGGATGTGCCAGCTTGTCCTCCGGAATCCACAAATGCAGGGCCCAGGCAAGAACACACCCATGTGTGTATAAGGGTAGAGGAGTCGGACCGCATCAGGCCGGGTCTAGAACACGAACCGCATCATTCTGTTTCTTCTGGGGACTGCAGGCAGCTCTGATCTGCACCAGAGGCACCTGGGTGTCCCTGTGGCCACCACACATGATGCAAGGCCTTCGCATACCTTTCATTCAGGACTCTCTTGCAGACACTTTTGTGTACTCGCTGGCCTCTGGGGGTACAGATGGCAATGGAGCTGCAGTACACAGACCTATTACCTGTTCACACCTGTGAAATGAGCAGCCTGGCAGAGAGCTGACACTGCTGCCCATGTCAGCATCAGTTTCTGATCTGTCCTATACTCAAGGATATGGCTTTTTTCCCCTTCCTGTCTGGGGGCACACATGCCAACAGAGCACAAGATGACATGTCTTGCTTGTTAATGAAGCAATTTACAAATGGTGACAAATAACTTTTATCAAGTTGGAGCTAAGACCTAACTTCAGTCCGTTAACTATACTCATTGAGAAAGCTAAGAGCTGAGACATTGCTTCCTAATGCTGGGCCTAGTGGTCCACTCCTATAATCCAAGCACTTAGGAGATAGAGACAGGAATATCAGGAGTTCAAAGTCACCCTCAGCTACAGAGTGAACTGGTGGCCAGCCTGAGCTAAGAAACAAACAAACAAACAAATCACTTTCTACTATTAGGTAAAAGAAAAGTATCTTAAAGAATATTCTTACGCTTGAATACAATAATGTATCAATATTTTATATTAAGAAAGACATACTTTTAGTTGAAATAGACAGGTTCTATTGGAACAGGAGGACTTTTCAAAATCTGCAAAAATATCAAGTTCCAAGCAGTTAGATGATAATACATGTGCTCATCAGTCTAGAGGTTAAAGTTCCAACAGATGGTGGCCAACTTACAATCAACGGGTCTCCTTGACCAGGTTGTCAGTCAAGGGAGTTCCTGGGACTGTTCTGCACTACAAACACAGGTCCAATGGCTACTAGTCACATGCAATGATGGGGGTAAAATGTAGTCAGTATCTGAGAACCTACCTCTCCTGACTGAACGGACATTGGTCTTTTTGGCCACCAGGATATTAAGGATGCTAGAGAAATGCAGATTAATAACCCGATCAAGAAACCTGACAAATAGATCAAAATCTTAAGAACAAAACAAAACAAATCATCATCATCAACAACAACAACAACACCCCAAACAACAACACCCCTATCCATTTCCATTTCCAAACAACAACAACACCCCTATCCATTTCCATTTCCAAACAACAACAACACCCCTATCCACTTCCTAACAACAACACCCCTATCCATTTCCTAACAACAACAACACCCCTATGCATTTCCATTTCCAAACAACAACACCCCTATCCATTTCCAAACAACAACAACACCCCTATCCACTTCCAAACAACAACAACACCCCTATCCACTTCCAAACAACACCCCTATCCATTTCCTAACAACAACAACACCCCTATCCACTTCCAAACAACAACAACACCCCTATCCACTTCCAAACAACAACAACAACACCCCTATCCATTTCCTAACAACAACAACACCCCTATCCACTTCCAAACAACAACACCCCTATCCATTTCCAAACAACAACAACAACACCCCTATCCATTTCCTAACAACAACAACACCCCTATCCATTTCCATTTCCAAACAACAACAACACCCCTATCCACTTCCAAACATCAGATGGCAGTGGACTCTGTCTCTCTGTTAACACTAGAGTTGGGACAGTGGGGATACTATAAACTATGGATGGTGGCTTGGCTTTCACTCCTGCCAGGAGGAACTACAGGGCTGAACACAGCATTTCCTGATATCTGTGTCTGATCTCGGTTGGTAAGATGGGGCTGGGGTACCTGCTCCCACTTAATGCAGCAAAGATGCTTTCAAAGCCAGAGGAGAAAATACAGGAATCCAGATCAGACAGCACAGAACAGGACCCACCCCCTCCTGCCATCACCACTTATGTAAGAACACAGCTTGCCAAAAGACAGTGTGTTAGGAAATCAGAAATCAGCAAGAGATGGAGAGATCTGCGGAGGAGAAAGGAGCTGGGCCAAGGGATCAGGGCTGTGAGGTGGAACTAGGAAGGGAGAGGGAGCCAAAGCATAGCATGAATCAGCCCTGCACTACCTGACAGGACAAGCAGAGATGTAATCTCAGAACACTGGGCCTTACAGAAGATGCTAACACTAGCAGGAGGGGCTGTGATGACAGGAAGAGTCCTACATGGGAAGGTAAGACCTGGAGGAACCTGGATCTCTTGGGACTCAGAGGAGAAGACATGGAAAGAGGGAAAGCCCTATCTATGCCCCTAGCATGCTCTCTGGAGTGCCTCTTCTGTGACGGAACATAGCACCAACTCCCAAACCAGACCAAGACTTTAGCCTCAGAATCAACTTAGCTAGTCCTGTGAACTTTCAAGTGCCTGTATGGACTACATCTAAAGCACTCTTACACCTGACAGTTAAAAATCACATCAAACATGGTGGCCCAACCCATAATCAACGCTAATTAGCTGAGTGTTTGGCACTGTGGTAAGAACATACAGCAGGCTGGTCTTTAGAAGAGATATCAAAGTGCCCACTGAGGACTGGGTGGAGCCAATCCTGTGGGACCAGAGAATGGAGCAGCTACTGTCAGTGCATTCTGACTCACAGCAGTAGGAAGGATGCACCAGGAGCTGAAGAGCAATACTTCTGCACACAGTGTGTGGGATGCTCTAACTCTGTGGGAACCACAGGCTGCACTGAGCAAAGGCCCACTGTGTAGTGGCAGCCGAACAGTGGGAGATCAGCAATAGGACTTTGGATCATAGACTCTGTCATCCACCAACATATTTATTTTCTAAGAGCCTATACATCCTACATACTTCTATGCCCACCTAGGATACACAAGAAACAACATAGACATTGGCCTTCGAGCTGACTATAGCCCAGCAGAGGAAATGGGTATTAGCAATAAAGGTAAGTATGTTAAGGTTTATTAGAGACAGAAGAGGCACTCTAGAGAGCATGCTAGGGGCGTAGGTGCCATCCTAGGAAGGATATCACAGGTTTCACTGGGAAGGTGTCATACAACGTTAAGTGAAGGGGTAAGGAATCTCCCACGGAAGTATGGGGGTAACTCCCGAGTGAGATATGCACTAGGTGCCAAGAGCTTGTAGGTATGCACCTGTCGGTTCAAGGAATAGCAAATGGCTTGCGGGATGCACCTGTGCAACCCTCCCATGCCTGCTCAGCCTCTCAATGCAGGTCACCTGAGAAACAACTGCGGACGGGCAGGGTGCAGACCCAGGACGTACGTACGGCAGCTGGTGTTATTATTTAGGGAGATGCACACTCTTTGAGTACGTGACAGCAAATACTCTCACGTTTGATTCTCATCGCAGCCCCGTGGATTTTCTTCATTTCTCCTTTTTCAACGGATACCATTTGGAAATAAGTTGAGAGTGCCAAATTCCAAAATTACTCTATTTATGAACCACCATTAACCTTCGTTGTGAAGGGGACACGATAGACGGGATCAGAAGGTGGCCCATTAGTTTGTTTGTAGACTGTGGGAAACATTTGTCTTATTAACATGAATTTACATGCTTTTGTTATATTCATGGGTGTGATTATATAATGTATGAATAAATAAAACTAACTCTTTTAAGCAGCTGTGCTTAATGTATTACACAAAGCTTAGCTGTACAACACTGATGGATGGGCTTCTCAATGCAGCTGCTCTGTAAATATCAATGGCTTGGAAGCATTGACTGTGCTCATCAATAGGCTGGTGTTGCTTCATAACGTCCCAATACACATGTTTATGTACACTTTATTCTGGGAATGTTTAAGCTTGGCTGGTTATTAAAACAACATAAGAATCTAGATACTGATTCCTGGGTCCTGTTCCAGAGCTACCGAGTCTGAATCTATGGGATCACATATTCAGAGGGTCTCTGAGCTTCAGAGATGTCAGGAACCACCAGACTCATTGGTGACACTGATCCCAAATGTCACCCTACACCTACCATCTATGACTTCACATGCAGCAAGTCTAAACTCAAGGCTCTCCTGTCTTCACTCGCTCATCAGGGTAAACGGTAGCAAGATCTATGCAGTCAGTCCCTCTAGCCTCCCTTTGAGGGTATTTACTTAGCACTTAAGAGGAGGGCGTGTCTCACATGGGTTTTTCCGTCAGGCTCTTCTTGGCCATAAGCTGGTTGGAATAGAATTCTCTTTGAATTTGGAAGAGAACCAGAAAGGCTTTTCTTAGTTCCCTTGTTCGATCTTCTCCCCAGTGTTAAAATCTCTCTTAAAAGGGCCTGAGGCAAATACTTAAATGTGTCAACCGCTCAGTGGCCACCCTTGCCAGATGTCTCTGCAGTGTTCTGAACACCTTGCGTGACACTGAATTCACACTATGGGCAGCTGACTATGTCCTTCTATCTGTGCGTTAAATATTAGTGTTAAGAATTCAAGAGTTTAAAAGTTTGCTGTGTTCAGACCTGTGATGTCTGCATTCATTCCCCTTCACAGGCCCTAACTTCCATCTTGAGGGGAAGGAACCTTTCTTTTTTGCAAAATGGAAACAGATTTTCTTCCTCAAGTCTTTGCTCAAATCAAACAATGCATCAATATTTAAACAAACAAAAACCGAACAAATTCCCACTAATACTTAAATAGGAGGGAGGGGAGGAGTGAGGAAAGGGAGGAGGAGAGGGAGGGGGAAAGGGAGAGAAGGAGTGGGGAGGAGGAGAGAAAGAGGGAAAAGAATAGAGGGAGAGGGAGAGGGGAGGAGGGAGAGGGACTGAGACTCTTAATCTTGCTTGTGAGAATGAGCACCATAACTATTTTGGTATATAAACTTCCAGACTTCTCCTACTCATGTATATTAACAGAAGAATACATATTCATATGAAGAGATCAAACCATTTAGTAGTTTGTTTTTGCTTAATATTATAGAGTTCTCCATTTCAATAAATTACAGCATATCATGATGGCCAAACAGTATTACATTTATAGGCTGATGCATAGATATGATATGCATATATCCACATATATAATATGTATGTATGTATGTATCTCCTAAAACTGTATCATAATTTACTCTTATTATCATTAGTGCCACTTTTTTGGCAAACGTAACCAGCAATCTGATGAATGTCCTTGTAAGTGTGATTTCTGCACAAAAAGGTATATAAAATGTATATTTTTAAAACCCCTATGCATGTTCTTTTCTTTTCCTTTTAAAGCCTTTGAATTAGCAAAAACCATTGATTAGTTCATCAAGCTGCTGTGTGTGTGGCTGCACACAGAATCTCCAGTGGACAGCAGGAATGTATACAGAACTCACAGTGCTGAATGCTAAGAATACAGCCACCTCCAGGCCTGGCACCATCCCCTGTCCAGCACTGAGCTGGGGAGAAGGGCAGGGCTGAGCAAGGGTGCACACTTCCTCTAAGCTCATTAGTCCTCAGCTGCCTACGTCATTCCCATCATTCTAACGGCTTCTCTCTGTCACTCCTTTCCTTTGACTCTCCAGGGTCTGAGTGCACACTGACTTGTACGGTGAGAAGTGTAACGTAACATAAACAAGATGACACCAAGAGTGTGTTTAGAGCTGTCAGGGGCTCCATGCAACTTATGTCAGTCAGCTTTTCTCACAGAAATCACGAGGGTTGACATCGAACCCTCCAGTTCTGTTAGGGTGGCCCCAGTGACAATGGAAAGAAACTCACAGGCATTCTCAATGCATTAAAAAGCCACCCCAGCACCATGTGCAAGGCCAAGGTAACAAATGCCCAGGAAAAGTGCAACAAGATACAGGAAACAAATACTCCACTGTTTTTCTAACTAAAAGAATCAGGAAGGCAGCCAAAGGGAGTGGGAGGTTTCCAGTTCTTCCCATCTCTTTTTATCTAGTCGTTCTCTGAGAACCCTGTGCAGAGCTAAAACTCTGAGAGAAACACTCTGTTTCTGGCCAGGAGAACAGGCTCTGTGGTCTGCAGGGTGTGGAAGGAATCTCTGTGGTATGCCATGTAAGTTCACAGGAACCCAGAGACTCGGAGTGCAGTGAAGAGAAGTGCAGGACCTCAGCATGTGGGAGGGGCTGTGAGCCGTCATCTGCAGGGCATCCAGCTACGGATCTTAGGTTAAGGAGTGTCTACTCTACTGCATCAAAGTCTACCTCAGTAAAAAATAGACTGAAGCAAGGTAATTGATAACATAATTAAACAAGTCCTCAAACAGGAGAGCAGAGAAACCTTCAGGATATATTAAGGACACACGGACGTGGGGAGTCGTGTTCCAATAATATAACATGCACAGTTAGGTTGGTTAGTAGGTCTATTACTTAGCTGAATCCTGCCAATCAATACTAAATTCCACTGCTATGCCACTGAATCTCTATCCTCGAATAGGGAAGGCCAACATTAGAGAATAGCGTGACTCTGGACATAAAAATGACAATAGTTCTGGAAGTTTCCTTCATGATCACATCTACACAGTGCACCACAAATCTTTAGGAGACCCGAGATGGTGCAGCATTTCAAACCCACAGGAAAGGAGGAAAGGTAAACTGGGCGTGGTGGTGCACACCTTTAATCCCAGCACTCAGGAGGCAGAGGCAGGCAGAGTTCGAGGCCAACCTGGGCTTTGTAAAGTGAGTTCTAGGATATCCAGGGCTACACAGAGAACCCGTCTCACACACACAAAAATGTATAAAATGTAGCTATGATTGAATTCAATCTGGCCCTTTATCATTAGAAATGAAGACAATTCATGCCAGGAATGTGTATCTGTGAGGAGATATTTTCAAGTACAAACCTGAAGCCTTGTCATCAGAACTGAGTGGGAAAACAGAATCAAACTGGTTGACTCTGCTAAAAGCAACACACACACACACACACTCAAGACACACAGACATATCACAAACACATATACAGGCACACCACTCAGACATGAACACAGACACACAGACACACACACAGTCCTACAATGAGGTAGGACATAGCAGTTGGTCAGTCATACACGGTGCTGAAACATAACACATGCATTTCACCTTTAGTGAGGGTTAGATTTGAGATCTATGGTTAAAGGCAGGGCAACTCTTGGATGACCAGACTGACAGCTGTATACATGGGAGCTCTCCGTTATACCAGAGTGCATACCTTCTCAGCACCCCGTGTCAGAAATAAATAATTTTGTTCAAGTTGCCCCTAAATGAGGTGGGCTTAAAGATGCTTGAAACTATGAAGAGCTAAGGCATTAGGAATTATGAGCAAAGGAGTGTTTGTCTGGGAGAACACTTCAATTCTCATGAAAAGACTTCTTTCTTTCCTCTAAATAACTAATCAATAGACACCCTCCCCCACCACCACTGAGAAAAATTTAAAGCTAAAACAGCCACAAGATATGGCAGCTCATGCCTTTAACCTTAGCCCTGGGAAGGCTGAGGTAAGAGGACTACCATGAGTTCAAGGTCACCCTGAGCTAGACCAAGATCTTACCTCAAAACACCCAGAAATCAAACAAGCAAAAATGTCAGATTTCAATAGTTCCCATTTCTACAAAACAAAGGTCATGACAGAGATGGAAACAGTCATACACACCACACTAGGCAGTCCGGGACCACTCTCATGACACTGACTGCTCAGGCTATGAAAACAGAACTTGAGATCTGAAGTAGAGAAAGTAACGGGTGAACAATGGGAAAAGAAGAAAACCAAAGTGAAGGAGAGGTGGATCTGCTCACTCCACCACACTGCCAGGGTGGGGCCCTCATGGTAGCAAGCAGAGAAGGACAAGTGCCCAATACATGACAGTGATGAACCAACACACACGTGAAAACCAGACTCAGAGAGTTACAAGAGACCACTCAGGGCACGGCAGGTGGGTGGTCTCTGACCCTCATCAGAGACCCATATGAGTATCTGTAACAGCTGGCTGAGAGGAGCAGTGGTTATGGGGACAGGCTGAGCAGAGGTTACTGGCTGGGAGAAAATGCACCCTGCTATTTTCATATGCTCAAAACCCTCCATTTCTAATACAGCTCACTCCTGAGCTCCAGTCTCTACCTGGCCTCATCTATTTCTCACCCCTCTATGCCAATTCCATGGTAATTAAAACACTGCTTTTATGGTCCACTCCCCATCCCGACTGTCCTATAGCAATGTCTGGTGGCTCCACAGAGCCTGGAATAAAGGCTATAGTCAAGGGTGGCCACAGGCTGAAACCAAGACAGAGGGCACAAGGCAGAGACATGGGCTTGGATTTAGAGGACTGCAAAGGCTGTTTGTTCCCTTGGATATGCTGCCTGCCCTTCTGGAACCAGGGCTCTCAGCCTGTGAGACAGAAATATTAATGTATAATGTCAACGGTGATGAGAGTAAGAGCATCACTAACAACTACCATCCACAGAGGACTTGGCTTAAGCCAGACTCTGCACTCAGGAATGCACATGAATTTCCCGCTCAAGTATGGCTGCTGTAAAATACTACATAGATGCTAGCTATTCATCTTTAGGTTCCTTTAAACCATCTGTTAGCAAGACAGTTCTAGATCTTAACTGGAGTGATAGAGCTATAAAACCATATCCACTCTGTTGCTAAGTATCTTCCCTCCTGTCTCTGGATTACACTGCCTGGCCCAAGTATGACCAAATCTAATTATTAAGTCATTAATTGCCATGGAAAGGAGTTAGAAAAATGAGACAATATTCCCTCTAATTCATGTAAGCTGACAATCTAGATTCCTCTACAAACAAGTATTTTTCCTTATCAATGCATCTCTTTCTCATCACACACTGCTGTTACAGGGTACAAAGCATGTCTCTGATGCCATGTAAGACAATCGGGACACGAAAGAAGAGAAGAAACTCCCCAGCTCTGCATAATATTAGCAGCCACTAAAGTCTCAACCCGCCATACACCAGCAGGCATTGTCCAACAAGAGCCACAGCCAGCGGCACTGTGTGGGCCATAGCTTTGACCGCTCGCTGTGTGGGCCATAGCTTTGACCGCTCGCTGCGGGAATGCTACCGGATGCTTACCGTACGGAGAGAGTAACAATGAGGTGATGGATATCATATTAGAAGTTTCCTCAAGAGGTTCATGCTGCCTCAAGTGACAGACATGTCACTGGGACAATGTAAGCATGCAGTCTTTCTGGGTGTGCAACCCTAGAATGCTGTGCTGCCTACTTTATTGTGCTGTGCAGTGATTGCTTAAATTGACTTATTAAGTAAGGGTCCCTGAAGATTTGGGGGGGTGGGGGATGGTCAAAACACAGCATGTGATTGATGACCCAAAGGGACTTATATCCATACATTCAACTAACTTTTGCTGGGTTTTGACTATATGTATATATGTAGATATATGTAGATTTATGTGTGTGTGTGTGTGTGTGTGTGTGTGTGTGTGTGTGTATGTTTATGTTTTTCCCCTATTCTCCAAGGTGCTAGATATTGGGGTGGGACCAGAATAACAGCAAATAAATGGAAGAAGCTTTCTTAGTAACATAATAGTGGATACCAGCTGTGTTCATGAACAGCAAACACAAGAGGTACACTGGACCGCAAGAAAGCAAACACACACACACACACACACACACACACACACACATGTCCCTGACACTCAGCTTTAATGTGCTCTATATCCCTTTAAAAATCCTCTAATTAAAAATATTTTTTTCATTCACATTGGTATTCTGCCTCCATGCATGTCTGTATGAGGGTGTCAGATCCCCTGGACTGGAATTAGACAGCTGCAAACTGCCATGTGGGTGCTGGGACAAGAACTTGAGTCCTTTGGAAGAGCAGCCAGTGCCTATGTGGGGGTTATGTGCATGTGGACATAGGTACACAGAGTAGCCAGAAAACAGTTTCAGATCTCTTGGATCTGGAGACATAGGCAGTTGTGAGCTGCCTACTATGAGTGATGGGAATTGAATTCAGGTCCCCTGTAAAAGCAGTAGCTGCCGAGCCATTTCCCCACTCTTTAAAACATTATAATCTTAATAAGATTAAATATGATCTTCAAAAATATAGTCCTGCCTGGGCAACCAAATGATACTAGGTAAATCCCCAGAACAGATGGCAGGGGTTGGGGCCATCTTTAAAGAGTTCAGGCTTGTTCATTCATTCATTCATTCATTCATGTATCACTTATTCACCTTCTGTCAACATTTCTAAAGAGATTATTGTTCTTAAACATTTAAATGTGTTTAATTAACATATTTAGTTAAACATGTTAAATTAACATTTAAATATGTTTTTAATCGTTTAAAAAGGAAAACAAATAAGCAAAACCAAAAGGCAGATCCTACCCTAGACTTCAGGTTTCACATAACCTTAGTTTACTAGATTCAGATCCTACCCTAGACTTCAGGTTTCACATAACCTTAGTTTACTAGATTCAGATCCTACCCTAGACTTTAGGTTTCACATAACCTTAGTTTATGAGATTTCACATTGTTGGTCATGACTTGGGCAGAGCCCCAGTGAATGAGTTTCTTGTCTGACATCACATTAAACGGGGTCATTCAGAGGTGTTCAGCTAGGGTGGGTGGGACAGTCACACCGGTAAGAATGGTGGAAACAGAACCCTCCTTCCATGCAGGGTCTCCACACTAGTTCCCAGAAGGAACACCGGGCTTCCTACACAGCTCTGGGGTCAAGAGACCAAGCTGAAGCCGCTGGATCATTTATGATATGCCCCTAACTGGGTGAGCATCCCTTCTGCATGCTCTAATGCTCACCCCAGACTGTAGAGGAAGAATACATGTTTCTTGTCAATGGCAATGCTATCAGTGAGTCTGCAGCCATCATTAATCTAGTCCACTTGATCTGGTCAAAACCAAAATGTCCTTCTGAAACTTAACAAATTTCTAGCTCATGAGGATTAACGAGCAGACACAGTAAGGAGGCTGGCCACACTGAAGAGTACTAAACATCACAGGCGCACGGGCCTGAACTCATCCAGAGGCTCAGAGCAACCATGTGATCCATCACCAGACTGGGATGCTTCTGATACGGAGAGGGGTGTGCAGTGCATAGACGTAAGCCTCAAGGATCCAGGGAAAGAGATGTGGTCACCTGTGGGGAAGGGGACAGAGCCAGGCAGCAGCACTTATTCAAAGGGTCTGTTGGAAGCCACAGACTGTGAAGAAAGGATGTATTGCTGAGAGCAATGGAAGAACCCTCCTTCCTCAGTCATTCCTTTTATCAGATGGTGTACTTGGGCAGCCTCAGAAATAAAGTCTGCCTGCTGCTACTGAGGTACTGATCTGTCAGGGACGGAGACAGCAGCACGCTGGCTGCTGTAGGGGTGATGCTGCTGGTGGATGGGATCACACCACACCTGGCTAGGCCCAGGAGTCCAGCTGGAGGCTCCCCTAGCACAGCCCCTCCAGCAGCAGCTCAGCACTGCAGGGGCTCCTCACAAATACTTCTGGAATAAGGCCAGAAACAGACCTCCAACGCTGTTCAGTGCCGGACTACCAGAACCATGCCTTCCATATCAACATTACCATGCAAAGGCTGAATGAAAGTCACTGAGAATTCTCTCAGCCCTTGCTCCTGTCAGTTAAGGGTTCTCATGTATGTATGCATGCATGTGACTCAAGCTAGCCTTCAGGTATGCATATATGTAACTACAGGTCTTAACAACAGACATCCAGCCCTTAAGTTTACTAACTAGGCTTACTGATGGCTTAAGTTGGCTTAGACTGTTGGTTCCCAAAGCTGGAAAAGTAAATGGTGAGAGAGAACAGGGTCACTAGGAGGAGAAGAGAGAATGGGGTCACTAGGAGGAGACAGAACAGGGTCACTAGGAGGAGAGAGAACAGGGTCACTAGGAGGAGAGAGAACAGGGTCACTAGGAGGAGAAGGAAATCTTATCTTGGTTAAGGAGATAAAAGCAGTGACCATGCACTGTGTTTGGAATGTTGAGCCTAACTTCATCTCCACAGTGAGAATGAAAATATGAGGTATTTACCGGGTGAGTAGCTGCCCCCAGGAGATGCTATGTCAACAACTTTAGAAAAGGCCTGAGAGACATTCAATTTTTCTCTTCCAGTTTCATGTATTTGTGTCACGAGGAGCCATCTACAAACAGGCCCTCACCACACACTGAATCTTCGGGCACCTTGATTTTAGATTTTTCTAGCCTCCATACTGTGGGCAATATATTTCTATTGCTTACAAGTCACTCAGGCTGGGATATTTTGTTATAGCAGCTCCAACGGACTAAAGCATTTCCCAATGTAAATATACAATTATTACTCCTATAGACAAATTTTTTAAACCTTTAGTGAGTTAGAATGAGCAAAACATTCACCAAGAAAGGTGTCTGATAAAAGCAATGTTTCTGGTGGAAGGTATTTCGAAACTTAAAAGTCAAGTGTTTTAAAGGCTGTACTTCTTCTGTACAAGTTAGAGCTGTCAAATATATATTCACTGACAGTACATTTTTGCACATTAGCTAAAGATAGTACATTGTATTTATTCTGCATAATGCCCAGGGCAATGCTATGCAAATCAGGTGGCTTAAGCCATATTATTTGATGTTGACAGTGATGGTTTTTATACAAAGTCAGATGAAACTTTTTCTGGAATTGGTTTATTAAGAAAAACCTGTCAGCACTTTACAGTATATAACCAGCCTCAAAGTGCTAAAGCTTTTGGCATTCACGAAAAGATCCACTATCATCTCCAACTTCTCAAGAAGAAAATGTTACTTAGCAAACACTAATATTCTGTGCTGATTATTTTTAGCTCTACTGGAACCTAGACGGTTCCCCAGTAACAGAGGCCTGGGTCTCAGCCTGCTTTCTGTGATTTTCCTTGAAACTTTTTTTTTAATTGGTATTTTGGGGTTGTTATGTAAAGAATCATTTTATGTTCACTACTTCTTTAGTTATTTATCATACCCATGTTGCAGATGTGGAAATTAAATTGCCAGTAAGAGCTGAAGTTCAGCTTCAACTGCAGCAACACTCACTGTCACACAGATGAGAAGGTATGATCACAATGCACAATCAAAAATGTCATATTGGAGAACTGTATAGGATATTTGACGCATTCACTGAAAACTGGAAGATGAGCATATTTAGATCTATAATAAAATATATGACCAATTACAGAGGAAAACACTAATATTTCACTTATTGAGCCATAAAGACTTCAGGTAAAGAAGAAAATATTAATGTGTAATGAATAATTAATAAGATACAGAATTTCCACTCTGAATTATTAACTTCTGCGGTGACAGTAAGTATAGGAAGCAACCCGTTAAGTCAGTGTGTCAAGCAGAGGCTTACAATGCTCCTCCTGGGTGGTTTTACTAAGTGATTTGATGTTATCAGCAACCGAGGCCTTTTTACTTCCCTGTCTTCACCTGTTTCCTGATCCAGCACAGCTGACCTTCCCATGTCCCAGCCACTAGATGTTCCATGTACAGGCTGAATACCTCTTAGCTGAGACATTCGGACCAGATACACTTCAGATTGTAGATTTGGGGAGGGTTGCAATATCTTGTGGATGGAACCCATGTCTAGACATGAAATTCCTTAAGTTTCATGTACACTTAGACATACTGCCCACACCGATTCATACAGCATTTGTAGTGCAGCTGTGGTTTTTGAGCGCTGGTGGTAACATGGAGGCAGGTGTGGGATTTTTGTACTGAGCCATCAGGCTGGGGTTCAGAAAGCTGTAGAGAGGAGAGTACTTCTGGCTTCAGGTGACATTTTAGGTACAGATGCTCGTCCTCACTCTGCTTTAGGTCTGGAACAGGCAGGGGACATCTTTCCTCAATGGATGAGCAAGATTGCAGGACTAAACACCAATTCTCCCTTCTAACTGTGCTGCCCACTCTCTCACACTCGTCAATAACGTATCATGGCAGGAAACTAGGAAACCCAAGGGAGAAGAACTGTCTCGAGGAATTAGACAGTTCTAGCTAGTGTTCCTGGAGTAAAGTTACCCAGGACAGCAGTCTCCAAATTGTGTATGATGAGAGCACTTTGGTGATAAATGAGCCAGAAGACAATGAACTGAAAAGGAGTATAAGCCACACAGCGAGATTAAATGCACACTGGTTCAGCCCTGGGTGTCTGTTCTGCTTAGAGGGTTTTAAATACTCAACTGGTTTCAGGTCTGTGCATCTGTCCTGCACAGAGGAGACAGTGGATGTGGCCTTGGGTAAGAAAAAGTGAAGGCAATTCGTGACTGGACTAAGAGAAGTAAACAGACGGTGTTTTCATTACCTCCAGAGTCTTAAGCATATAAAAGTTAAGTCATTGTATTTCTCCTCAAAATATCATTTGATATGTCTTTAAATCATAAATGTATCCTAAAAATAATAATAAAAAATCATACACACAAACCAAAACCCATAGCCTACCTATGTAATTCAGTGAAAATTTCAACATTATGAACAAGAATGTACAACTTAAGTATGCTTGCTCAACAGCTGCAGTCTACTTTAAACCATGTATTCAGAAACACTCTTCAGCAACATGTGAGTTAAGGTACAACTCCAACATTCAGTATTTAGCCGAATCAAATTTCCAGTGCTAAAGTGACAGGATTTCCCAAACCATGCCCTTAATAAAACCTATCCATAACCCCACTCTAACTCATATACTTCAAAACATCTTCTTTTACTAATAACCTACTATTTAAATGGAAGATCATTAAAAACTAGACTTGTTTATAGGGGCAACAGTGCCCACTGGACACCAGAGGCTAACTAACTAAAGGCCCAGGGCCAGGCGTGAGCTCCGTCATTTAGATAAGGGCTCGTGAAGTCTTGTAGACCAGGAAACATTACAAGATACTGTCACTGTTCTTGTTTACCATCTAGCCCTGGGCTGTAAGACCCCGATGCTCAGATACCACATCTTCGAGCTACAACACGGTAAGATCAAGATGGCTGGCCTGGAAGCTTCACTCCTTTTGGCTTTCATGCTATGAGCCATGTGAGCTGCAGTAGCAACTGCCTCCAAGCCACACCCACATCTGCAGGGACTGCCTCCAAGCCACACCCACATCTGCAGTGCTAGGTCAGAGGCTGAGATGTTTCTGATTGCACTGAAGCCCCACTCCACAAGCTGGAGAGGGGCAGGGAGGTCATAGACTCTACAGGAGAACCTGATGCTATGCTGCTACACGGATATGGGATTAAACCTACCCCTAATGACTCAATGTTGTGCCCACAGATCAATGCACCTCCCAGTGCTCCTCTGAGAAGCTGGGCAGTAGATGGTGCGCAGAGGCCCACGGCTGGCCAAGGTGCTACGGATAAGACCCCACAGAACAGTCAGCCTTAAAGGGGATAAATAGTCCACCACCACCACATCCCCTAACACCCATCAAGGTCAAGGATCACTGCAGAGAGGGGAGGCAGAAGAGTATAAGAGCCAGAGGTGGTGACAGACTAAAACAAAACAGTGCTTATCCTCTGCTCACTGTAGAGTGGATGCACCCATGAACTCACAAAAGCTGGGACAACGTGCACAGAACCTGTGCAAACCTAAGGCAGAGCAAATCCCACACACAGGCAAGGAGGTTGACTCAGTCCTACCCCTGGCCATGGAACTCCTAGTGACTGTATAGGTATACCTGGGAAGGGTCAGGGGAGGAGCATATAGGTGATTGATAAAATTAACTTTAAACATTCAGGCTGTTTGCTTCCTACTATAATGGCCACACCGCTGGAATAAAGGTGACACACTGTTGGAGTATTAGGCCTTCCATTTCCAAAGAGATGTCTGTGGGCGCAGCCATATGGGCCAAAGATGGCGCCTGGCTCTATGCTAAGCCCCGTGACCTCGCTTGTTTATCCCAGTCTCAATCATACGCAGCAAAAGCATAACTCGTTGGAGAGATTAGCACAACATCTCGAGATACCATTCTATATCAGCCAATCCTACATGCTGCCTTGGATGTGTGCGACTATGATTGGGTGGTGTGAAGTGGCGTGAGAATGGGAGTATAAATTGAGGGCATCCCCAGATAAGGGGCCAGAGACCAGAGACCAGCATAGCAGAGAGAGACCAGATGAGAGCAGCACCAGCATTAGCCAGCCAGTGTTGGAGAGAGCAGAGTGAGTGAGTGAATGGCTGCAGCTGTGTGAAACCTGAGAGAGAGAGAGAGAGAGAGAGAGAGAGAGAGAGAGAGAGAGAGAGAGAAACAGAATAAAGCAGAAGCTGCGAAGACAAACTGCTTGAAACTACCTTGGCGTCCCATGTCATTTATTCCCACCATCTCTGCTGGTCAGAGACGTGTGGGCACCCGCGGCAATGTCCATCTTTTAAAAGTGCAAAGCTAACAACAACACAGAAAGCACTTTAGGATTCACCATGGACCACTATAAGATTACACCAATTGTTCTCAGATATTTAGGATTCACCATGGACCACTATAAGACTACAGCTATTGTTCTCAGATATTTCTGATTTCTTTAAATTTTACATATATGTTTGCATTTTTTGTACAGACAATATTATATATTCCTGTAGACTACAAAAAATTCCATTAAAAGGTAGAGCATAGTGGCACACACCTTTAATCTCAGCCCTTGGGAGGAAGAGGGAAGGTGGATTATTTCTGTGAGCTGCAGGGTAAATACTCGTATGTGATTCTGGGAACCTATGACTGGAGTGCTAACTCCTGACTGCTGAGATAATGAACTTACTGACTCAGCGGGGCTGCATATGAGGAAGTCCCAGTGACCCATCTGTCTCTGCTTGCATTACAAGCGTGTGCACCCGGCTTTTCCAGTGGGTGCTAGGACCGAGTGTGGCCTGTACAGCAAGCATCTGCCTGTACTTCCTCCCTATCTGTAAGTTTTAAGTCTTGTTGTAAAGTCTGGTGTTCTTACAGTCAAACTCCAATAGTTTTCCTAACGGATTAAAAAGTATTTATAACTTTGCACCATTAGCCTGGAAAACAACAAACACACAAGAAAAAAAGCAGGTAAGGCCAGAGAACCACAGTTACAGAGGAGTCATAACACCACTGTGAACCCTAGAGTGGACTCAGACTTTCCTCCCCAGGGTGTAAGATCTGCGCTGACTACAGAAAAGCTATGCACAATCATCATCACCATCATCATCAACATCTCAAAGATCAAGTATAATGTGCATGGTTTTGTGCAACAGTCCTTGCTTAGAAATATGCATAAATTTGAACTATTCTGCGCTTTAACGTGCCTTATGTAATCTCCTAGAGGCTCCCATGGCCATTAAATCATCCAAGTGTTATCACCACTAATAAATGTTAGCAAGTAAGACTGCCACATTGCCAGCTCTCCTGTTGGTTGGGTTATTTTCAAACATTTTTACCAGTTCCTCTGATCTTCCTTAATGTTAATTAAGTTTAAAGAGTCCAATCCTAGGAGAGCCAAGAAAACTATTGTATCGTAATAGTTATATTATGTTATAATTTTACAATTCAGAAAAAAACACGTTTCCCCCTCAAGAAGAAAGAGAAAACCAACCAACCAACAAACCACCTTTGAACACAAAGAGCAAAACTCATCTTAAACTAACGTCTGTTATGCAATGCTTGAGTCCTACAGAGGGAAGACAGCACAGTGTCTCTAGTTAACAAGTGTCAGACACTTAAAGACCTGCCAAGAGGATACACCTTAAGTAATCAGAGCACACAAAGGCTAATGACTCAAGATAATGAAGGGGGAAGATGGACAGCTTGGGCCAGGCACCGTGATGATGGTCTACCAGTGTGTGGGGAACACCAGACACAAAACATCAATGAGAACTGAGCTTTCGAAGAGCACGTGTTTTAAAGTACGTTACGTTTGTAACTCCCGAGTTCCTCTAATGAAGGGTATGGAACTCAATGCTCTCCTCATTTGTGTATGTAGCAGCTGAGTTCTTTCATACTGCTGAGGTGTTTGGAGCCAATATTCTATTCCTTAACCGCACTCCTTACAGTTCTTGGTCTTGAGTTTTCTATTTAAGCAGAACAACATTTCCCATTAATCCTTTCCTATGTTTTACTCTTCTATGTTTGACTGACAGGATTTAGTCAGCAACTTTTCACGACACAGAGTCATTAATTTTAAAAAATGACTCACAATCATTAGGCTCTTTACCTTGGGAGCCTTGCTTTGGATTCAATGTTGGTTTCTAAGAAGGCTTGAACAGCCTGTCCCTAGTGTTAGCGGCCTGGTGGCTTATAGCTTAGCACAATTTGTGAGGTCTTCATTGTTTGCCCTGTGACTCCCCAGCTCTGTCCTTGACTATATGCATTTGTTTCTAATTTCTATTCCCAGCCACATCTCACTTGTGCTCTACACAGCATGTGTCGGCTAGTCTCAATCTGAGCTCTGCAGTGAGTTCGTACATTCATACGGAACCTGACAGTCAAGGCTTTTTCAAATATTCTAATTATCAGACATGGCTATTTAAACGATTATCATCTGGGCTAAAACGGCACTTTCTGTTACTCTGCTCTAATCTCACTCACCCATCTTCAAACGTGAAGAGCATCTTTGACCTTTCCCTCTCCCACTGCTTGATGACTGAATTCTGGACAACCTTATCCGTCTTTCTCTAGTCAGCATGCTAACTCAGTCTTTATATACCATACAGACACTAAGTCACACTGCTCAAGACTGATGTCTCACAATCTTTATATATCATGCAGATACTAAGTTATACTGCTCAAGACTGCGAGTCTCCCATCACCATTACACCATCGACCATCTCATCTCTGTTGCTACTTCTATAATAAGTCTAACTAACCTTCTGTCTCTAAGTTTTAAAATCTGTTACCTTCCCTCAGCCCCCCAGGTCTGTGTAAGTCTCTAGTTTAGTTGCCCTGGTCTCCTTAATACCCAGACTCTACCCTGTGCACTCCCCGTGCCATTTCCTCCAGCCAGAGGACATCCTCTCTGACTTTACTGTTCACCTGACCTCTGACCTCTTCCTTGTTGGCCTGACTGAAAGCACTCTTGCAGAAAGCATCTCCTCCATCTGCAAAAGCAACTAGAAACACTAAAATGCCTGGGGAAACTGAGTCCAAGTGCTTTCTTCTCTGAAGATTACTCTGTTGCTGTATTATTGTTGTTTCCTGTGGGCTATTGGTCTCAGGCCAGCCACCTGGGCATAGTCAGTGAGAATGCTTGCAAACCATCCCAGCAAAACATGTGTAACTACACTACAACAGGACGAGAGGGACAGGGTGCCTGCCTCCAGGCTGTTGTGTGGCTGAGTGGGAGCCAAGTGTGAGGATAGTTAAAGGAATTCATTCAGTTTGGTAAGAGAAAAGGGGCTTTTCTAAGCTGGAGAAATCTTTCAAGCCAGGGTGAAGGAATGGGTAAAAGTTAATTCTACAAAAAGACAACAGGTTCCAAGGCAGGAGAAGCCAGAGAGAGGTTTTTAACTAAAAGAAAGAGGGGATACTGGTGGGGAGGTGCATCTGCGCGGCGAGTGGGGGACCTGAGCATGTGCACTTCAAGGTCATGCTCAGAGTCTAGGGGCTTTATCCTAAGATACAGACCTAGAACAGTAGTAGGTTCCAAGATACTTCAAGTCAGGACCACCACTAACCCCGAAACAGGTAAGAAGGTAAAATAATGAAATCAGTACAAATTTTTGTTTTTGCTTATCATTCTTTTTCTGTGTGATCTAAAATCAAGCAAAAAGAAGAAAAAGAAGAGGATGAGGAGGAAAGGAAGAAGAGGAGGAGAAAGAGGAGGGGGAGGGAGAGGAGGAGGAAAAGAAGTGGCATATGATTTACACAAAAGCCATTCTGAGATTTGTCACTTGACTTTGAAGTCTTCTGTTTGTGTGTGTGTGAGTGCATGTGCGTGTGTGTGAAAGAAAGGGAGAGAGGAGGGAGGGAGAGAGGGAGAAGAAGAGGGAGGCAGGGGAACAGGAATGGAGAAGTACTTGCCATCTATGCATCAGGACCTGAGCTCAGAACCCTAGAGCCTAATAAAAGACACAGCAGCACACATCTATAAACCAGCATTCGAGAAGGCAGAAATGGGAGGACCCCGAGCTTGCTGTCCAGCCAAATCATCAAGTTACTGGTTCAGTAAGACACTCTGTCTTAAAAAATAAGGTAGCAGGCTTGAAAGGGGTCAGAGGTTAAGAGCACTTACAAAAGAACTGGGTTTGGGTCCCAGCACCAACATGGCATCGTACTGTAACTACAGTTCCCTGGAGGCCTCTTCTCACCTCCACAGTATATATGTGTGGTACACATCTATATTTGTAGGCAAACATTCATACACATAAAATACCAAAACCAAAACAAAACAACAAAAAGAGGTAGATGGTTGTGGTGGTTTAAATAGAACGACCCAATAGGCTCATAAATTTGAATGCTTAGTCACCAGGGAGTGGCACTGTTTGAAAGGATCAGAAGGATTAGGAGGTGTGGCCTTGTTGGAAGAAGTGTGTCTCTGGGCTTTGAGGTTTTCAAAACCCATGCCAGGTCCCGGCTGCCTCTCTCTGCCTGTGGATGTTTGAGGTTGTAGCTCTCAACCATTTCTCCAATGCCATGCCTGTCACCATTCTCTCCACTGTGATAATGGATAAGTGTCTGAAGCAGTAAGCAAGTCCCCAGTTAAATGCTTTCTTTTATAGTTGCCTCTGTCACGCTGTCTCTTCACAATAGACTCGTGCCTAAGGCAACGGCTCAGTGGGCAGAGGTGCTGCCACATAAGTCTGCCTACCGGAACTGTCAAGTTGCCCTCTGACCTTCACATGTGTATCACAGTACATGTGCCATGGCCTCCACACACAGACATAATAATGAAAATGTTTTTTTAAAAAAATGAGGTTCAGAGCAAATGAATGCCAACCTTTGGCCTCTGCATGAATGCACACACAAGTATGCATGTGTGTACACACACCTAACTCAAAAAGAGATAAGGGCCCATTTTAATATTTTTAAAAATGAAACATTTTAGACCATATCAATACAGTGAAAAGCTCCATTTCTGTTGCTATGTGTGTTACACGTTCATTTCCCTGCCTTCCCATAAGATCTCCCCATAAGGGAAGCTATTTCACAAAACCAACAAAATATTTTCCTAAGACTAATTTACATTGCTCTTCCATAGCACTTTATAACAGGCAAGGAATTTCAAACCGCAATTACAAATATGAATTATTTCCTCTAAGGCTGCAATGATATGTCACGGATAAAACCAACGGAGGTCAGAGGGACACACCTGAAGAGTGACAGAAAGGACTTCTGCCTTTTCTGCGCATCAATAACTACATGGGCACCCACATACACATGGCAGCATGTCACCCTCATGACACTGGGAGGGGATGCTATTTTCCCTTTCACAGAAAGGGAAACTCAGGCCTATAAAATAAGCAAGTATTTCCCTAAACCACACACATCTAAAAGCTATGAACTCTACTACGGTACCTATGGCAACCAAACACTTGCACAATGTTTAGTCCTCTCAGACTCTGAAGATGTAGCATAGGAAAGTAAGGTATCTGAATAAGCTTAATACTGAGTGGCATATCAAAGTGATAACACTTTATAGTTAGTTGGTTGAAGAAATGTATTATTAGCTGAAAGACACACCTGTGTAGAAGAGAGGCTATATGGATTCAGAGATCTTAAAAATTCTCTTTAATCAGTAATTGGTGAGTTATCAAGCCATAGCATTTCAGTTATGCTAACGGCACTATGGCACTGTCTAACCCCCCAAAACTCTTATATGTCATATGTAAAGCAGACAGCTGGCACACAATGAGCTGAAGATGGAATTACTGAATACTTCCTATAGCAACTGAGTAGCTAAGGAACTGGCCCCCCAAAGGGTAGAAAATGCACCAAAATAAAAACCATGCTTTATCTTGAGAGGAGTTAAGTGCCCCCATACCAGATTTGAGTATGCCTTATACACTGTTGTACAATGTGAATAACCTACAGCTCACCCAGACCTGGAAGGCAAATGGTGAAATTAGTTAGGATGAGGTACAAAAAACAGGACATAGAAGTAGGGACCCAAGCTGGACATGGACCCTTTCATCTCAGTACACATGGCAGAGGCAGGAGAATCTCTATGGATTTGAGGTCAGCCTGGTATGAATGGTGAGTTCCAGGGCAGTCAGGCCAACCAACATAGAGAACCTGTCTCAAAAAAAAAAAAAAAAAAAAAAAAAAAAAAAAAAAAAAAAAAAAAAAAAAAAAAAAAAAAAAAAAAAAAAAAAAAAAAAAAAAAAAAAAAAAAAAAAAAAAGAAAGAAAAGAAAAGAAAAGAATGAAGTGGGTCTGGAGAAGCTCTCATGACACAACATTTACCCCACAGGAAAACGCTGCTCAACTCAGCTCAGCTCATCACTGCTCTTCTTACATCACGGGTGACTCTGGGTGATTAGAATCTCAGTCTGTTGTCCCAGGTTGAGGTGCCAACGAACTGCTCTAGTAAATAAACTGGCCCATCATTATAACTGAGAAACCTGAGCTACACGAAGCCAACAGAAACTACAACATCATGCGGCCATTGGGGAACTTAGCATGCTGGCTCCTGCAGACATGTGGGTATGAACTGGGTGTGAAGGTGGGACAGAGGGAGCACTTACATCGTTATCTGTAAGCAACTTCGAGGAAAACGTATTAACACACCCACATGTGTGTACCATACAAGGAAACATATTTCTAAAAAATAACACGACAGAAGTTAAGGCTACCAGTGTCACCAACTTTGGGAAAAGATCATAATCATATCCACTGCTCTGTGATTTGGTCCAGTCTGGCTGTTAATATGCATACTCAAGTAGCTGGGAACGGGCACTGTGGAGAGAGCATTTCCTCTGACCTCTGTACAGTGTTAAAAACCCACCACTTGGAAGGAATTTTTAAGTATTCCCTGAATACAAATAACTTGCTCTGAGCTCTGAAGTGTGTAAACCCCAAATGATACACAAGTGTGATTGTTTCTACCTAAACCTTCAATGGTAACTTCAAATGTAACTACAGGTAGAATAATCCTGGAAGATTGTCAGTAGTATTAGTTTATAAGGACCAGAGAAGAGCGTTATCAGTAAAGAAGAACTAGAAAATGCTGCCAGAACTCTGCAGTGACATGTTAGACTTTCAGTATTTAAAAGGCTAAGGGGAAATGCCCGGCATCACCTTAGAGGGAACAGACACTGAAAGCATTCAGGTTATCAGCCACATGCAAAAATGCATTCTTTGAACACTTTACATCAGGAAAAAGCTTGTTTGGTGCTTCTTTTTTTTTTTTTTTTTTTTTTTTTGCATTAATTTTAAATTAACTGATAAACAAGCCAGAGCTCACACTAAACTTCTATTTGGTTTCCTTTTTTTTGGGGGGGGGGGGTTGTTGAGGAGGCTAGCTTTAAAGAAAGAGAACTTGAAGCTGCACGCTCTCAGTGTAAATGTCACAAGCGTGCTTCTATATGCCAAGACTACTGAATGTTGTGTTGTCTTCAAATTATTTGCCAATGTGTCTTTAAAGTTTTGCACTAATCCATTTCTGCCAACCTCCTAGCAACATTTAATCTTTTCCGGAACGAGAAAGGTCCCCTTAACTAGTATTGACACTGTCACAAGATATGTATGTGCAAATTTTGACTGTCAAACCTCTTAAGGGTGTATTTAAGCGCGCTCTCACTCTTCACAGGCGTGCCTACACTTAGACAGCTCCCCTTTCCCTAGCGCCCACCTACTCATCCCTTCTTCCCTTGCAAGTTTGAAACTTTGTTCTCTCTGGGGTCCAGAAGAAGCGCTACCACTGTCCTAGAGACAAAGGGCTGGGCTAGGGGTTAATAGGATGCCCAATTTTACTTGTGAAACAAAGCCCGCAAATCTGTGCCCCTGGAGGAGGTGGTGTAGCCCGGGCGAGCCAGGGACCGGGATCGCCGCAGCCACCGAGCCCCGTGTGCCCCGCTCTGCTCACCGCTTCACGCGGATGATCTGGTCCCGCATGGGCTTGATGTCCTGGAAGCTCTGCTGGTTGACCAGGCTGTAGACCAGGATGAAGCCCTGGCCGTTCTTGATGTACAGGTCCCGCATGGACGCGAACTGCTCGGTGCCCGCCGTGTCCAGGATCTCCAGCACCGAAGGCGACGAGTCCACCTCGATCTCCTTGCGGTAGAAGTCCTCGATGGTGGGGTCGTATTTCTCAATGAAGGTGCCGGTCACAAACTGCACGGTCAGGGCGGATTTGCCTACCCCGCCCGAGCCCAGCACCACCACTTTGTACTCGCGCATCGTCCCTGCGCGGCCGCCGCCGCCGCCGCCGCCCGCGACATAGACCTGCGCCCGCGCGCCGCGCCCCGACCCCGCGGCCCCGCCGCCCTTACGGACTCGCCGGCTCACGGCCGCGGCAGCGCCCCAGGCGCCAGCAGCGGGGCTGCAGCTGAACCAGTCGCGCGCGGCCCTGTGAGCGGGCCAAGCGGGAGGACGATGCAGCCCCGAGGGCTCCGGCAGCAAAGGAGCTCGACCTGCAGCCGGAGCCGCCCGAACCGCGGGCCCGCAATGCCGCCCGCCCCGCCCCGCCCCTCGCGCCTCCACGCCCAGCTCCCGCCGCCGCCACTGCCGCCGCCGCTTCCCCAGCGCTGGAGCGCGCGCCCGAGCCCAGCCGCAGCGCTGCCCGGGGCGGAGCCAGCCAGGTAGGCGGGGTCTACACGAAGGCCCGCCCCTCGCGCCGTCGCCTAGCGACCGTCCGCGCGCTCCAGCTTGGACCGGCTTCCGCGACACCTGGCAACACCCAGCCCGACAGGCCTCCGTATTGCGTCTGCGCGTTCTCCTCCGCCCGAAGGCGGGCAACGTCAGACGCCCACGCTCAGGGGGGAGGGGTTGCGGGAGGTGACGGTGGAGGGACCGTGGGCTTAGGAAGCCGTGCGCACCGTGCTTGGGGACCTCACGACGGGCCGGCCTGTGGCCGACATCACTCAGCCCGTCGGCCTTCGGAGAGCTTTGGCTTGACCTCGTTATACGTAACGACGTGAGCCTTAAGGGCCGCCGCCACGAGTTACACAAGCAAATCGAAGCTCGGCTAGTCCTTGGCGCCCAGGCTACACGCAAACCCCGTCCGCGCCCGATGACGTCACCGGCCCGCCCTCTGCCCGCCCCGTCGAGTTTGACGTAAGCCGAGCTCCTCTCCCCGCCCTGGTAGACAGCCACGGGCGCCTGGAAAACCTGGAGCGCGGTTCCGCCAGCCACTGTCGGGAGACCCCAGAACACCTCAGCAACAGCCTGCGGGGGTGTCTGCGCGGAAGTTCGGATTCACTGTAGCCAATTAGGTCGCGAGTCCGCTAGACTATCACTCTTGACCAATGAAAAGGCGTCTCATCTTGCTAACCAATTGGTACAAGACCCAGTGGTAGACTGAGCCATCTCCCCTCAGGGGACTGGAGGGGCTGAGCGTTTGCGCTTGCGCACGGTCTGGTAACCAATCGTAAGCCAGCTGAGGAGTGACGGAGGGCTGGGCGGAGCCAATCAAAGCTCTCCCGGTGCTCCGCCTCCCAGGTCCGGGGTATGGAGACAGTGCTGGGCTGCTGGGGAACTGGGAGGGGCGGGCTTGGAGCTCCCGACCCCGCAGTGTTCTGGCACCCGAGCGGGTTGCGTTGGCAGACAAGAGGGATGAGTTCTGTTCTAACGTCGCCTCCGTGGCATTCTGCCTGGAGAGTGGCATGGAAGTGGTGGCAGAGGATGCGGGCTGGATCGTGGGCTGAATCGAGAAAACTGGGACTTTTGTCTTCAGGGTGAGAAATTTTCCGGTCCCTCAGGAGACATCCATCTGGCAGCAGTTGCTGTGGTCCTCCGTTCCTGCCTCCTAAAATGTGTATTTTCTACCCCGTTGTAAGCCAGCGTATCTTTGACCCCCGGATCTTCGTCATACACTCCCAGTCATAATCGCAAATACATGAAAAGTTACACCCTCTGCAATAACTGGTCGTTGCATTTATCTTCATTAAACCATGTCCTTGAAATGACGACTCTGGCCATAACTACCTCACACTTTTCAGGAGGTTGTATTTTTTTTTTTTTTCGGTTCTGTCAGAGCTTGTTGTACCCCTCCACCATTCTGATTTCCTACAAGGTCATTGTAGGGTGGATTTTGGTCTGGGCTCTTCTAACAGCGGGACATTCTTTTGCCATCTTTTCTGTCACTGGTCAAAGTACAAAAATGTATTCTGATATAGGAGTCCCCCGACTGCCTATTGTTTCTGAACATTTAAGAATTCCATATGTTTCAATTGCCTAGCTACAATGTAACTGCAAGTTTTTATTGAAAACAATTTAGAGCAAGTGCCTTGTCAGGTTGAAAATGTCAACTACCATCTCTCCTTGCTTCATATCCATGAATGCTTGGTTCCAGGACACCTCCCAAACCAAAAGCCTGCAAATGCTCCAATCCCGTATATGAAGTGGCATATTTGGACTACATGCCTACATGCTCTCTTGCATATTTCAGTTCTTTCTAGATTCCTTGTAATGCCTAATATACTGCAAATGTTAGGCTAATAGGTACACAGTCTTTGGGGGGAATGAATCATAACAAGCCTACATGCTCAGTACAGTACACTATCCCCCCAATTTTTTGAATCTCTGCTGTTTGGATGCATGGATAGGGAAGGCTGCAGATATAGCTCGGGTCGGTCATTACTTCTCTGTTATGTGCTTTGGAGGTTTGAGAACTTGAAACTTAGAGAACAGACAGTGAAGAAACTATAGGGGAAGCATCAGGAATGTTTCAGGGAGTCAAAACTGAAGAGGATTTGCTCTCTCAGTCTAGCTACTCATGTAAGGTGGTGAGCTAAAGTTGAGGGAGCTTCCCTGTGTGCTCCATGTCTGAATGACTCTGACAGCGATGTTTCAAGAGGCTGATATAGACAGTCAGTATCTGGATTCTAGAAGTGAGGTTTTCTGTAAGACAGGTTGTGATTACTTCTGCTCCGTAGAAGCTACAGTTTTCCCAAGGAAATGCAGAATGCTTCTGGTACAATTCAAACTGTGTGTATGGGTGATAACATTTTCAGGTATCATGGGGATTAAATACAGCCTAGAAACATCACATGTTATTTGTGAATATGACAACCTGCAGTGGTTGCTTTTTTCGCTGCTGTGACCAAATACTTGACAAAAGAAACTTAAAGAAGGAAAAGCTTGCTTTCACCCATGCCTCACAGAATAGAGTCCATAGTGGTTGGAATGGCTTGGCACTATGTGGCTAGTTGCCTGTGGCCAGAGTGGGAGGCTGTTAACTCACATCTCTGACACTCGGGAAGAAGGGAATTCTGAATCGCAGTTCTCCTCTTTCCCTTTTTATCAGTCCAGTACCCTAGCTGGTGGAGTGGGTGGAAAGGCATTCAAGGTTGTTCTTCCCTGCCCTCAGCCAGTTATCTGAAACCCCTTATAGACATGCCCCAGAGTGCCCCACTGTGCCCTGGGTGCATTTTCATCCTGTCCAGTTGGCAACTGAAGTAACTATTGGATAGTTTGTGCCCTGTCTACTACATGGTCTATCTATGCACTGTCTAGTACATTATCTATTCACTGTCTACTATAGTCTATCTATCCATTATGCACTGTCTAGTGCATATCTATCTATGTACTGTCTAGTAATAGTCTATCAATCTATGCACTGTCTACTACATGGTCTATCTATGCACTGTCTAGTACATACTCTATCTATTCACTGTCTACTATAGTCTATCTATCTATGCACTGTCTAGTGCATATCTATCTATGTACTGTCTAGTAATAGTCTATCAATCTATGCACTGTCTACTACATGGTCTATCTATGCACTGTCTAGTACATTATCTATTCACTGTCTACTGTAGTCTATCTATCTATGCACTGTCTAGTGCATATCTATGTACTGTCTAGTAATAGTCTATCAATCTATGCACTGTCTACTACATGGTCTATCTATGCACTGTCTAGTACATGGTCTATCTATGCACTGTCTACTACATGGTCTATCTATGCACTGTCTACTACATGGTCTATCTATGCACTGTCTAGTACATGGTCTATCTATGCACTGTCTACTACATGGTCTTTCTATGCACTGTCTACTACATGGTATATCTATGCACTGTCTACTACATGGTCTATCTATCTAGTACTATGTGGAGCTGTAAATCTAGATAGGGCAGTGGTTTGTGGTGTGGGCTTGTCTTAGGATTTTGGATCCAGGAGCTAAGCAAATCTTTTTGTGATTCCTAGTTCCCCCAGAGTTGGGAGTCAACTAAAGTAAACATAATAAACATTGTCACAAAGTTGTCACCTAGCATTTTTCAGGCTTTTCTCCCTGACGTTTCATAAGCCTTTCTACATTTTCATGAGGTGTAAAGATGGCAGCCTATGGTGTGGTATCTGTAGTCTGTCTGTTTCCCATTCTGACAGGCCTGTTTTTCATCTTAAGAAAGTAGCTGTTTTGTTTGTTTGTTTGTTGCTTTCTTGCTACCAACATATAAAACAAAAACTGTAAGCATGGCTTGGATGAGGATACAGTCCTGGTTTGTTGCTTGAAAGGTGAGTTGCTATAATTAGAAGGATGTCAGGGTAGAATGTGGTGGTGTATAGCTCTAAACCCAATTACCAGGATTTCTAAGCACAAAAGTGTTCAAAATTCAAACTTGCCTAGGCTACATTAGTTCAAGGCCAGACTGGGAAACTTAGCGAGGACTGTTTATAAAGACTGAGAAATTCTTGAATTCTTGTTCTAGCCCCAGTATAAGAATATAATAAAATTGAAGATTTGGGTGAAATATTGGTGTCTATATCCTGATCTTAATTATGTTTGTGTCTGTGTCTATATAAGTCCTGTTTCAACTGTGATTCCAAAAGCTTAAGTCTTCAGTCATGTGTGTGGGGGGAAAGACAAAAGAAAAATGTGATAAGAAATTCATTTTTGCCTCAGATGTGTGAACCTGCGTGACAGTAGAGACCAAGCACTGAACACTGTCACCACAGGGTCCCTTTGGCTTGAGAAGTATGTTGCTGGGAGAGAAAGGGGGAAAAAATGAAAACTTAATTTCTCTTCTCTCCACTGGATCTGAAGGGGGATCTCTCACCTATACCCAGATATCCTCAACTGTCACACTTGTGTTACCATGGAAACCCAGCCAGCTCCTTTCTTTCTGCAAAAAAAAAAAAAAATGTTGAAAAGGGTGGAATGAAATGGAAATGTATTGTATTTTCTGACTTTGTGAGTGCAGCCAGAAGCTAATAAACACAGAATTTGATACAGACGAGCCTAAAGGACACTGTGCCTGGATCAGGGTCTCCTGCCCTTTAAACTCCAGCCCCTCTCCCTCCCCACTAAAGCCTGCTGTCTCAATCCTAAGTGAAAGGCCACCAAGCTCCTGGGATGGACATGCTGCTGGGGACTATGAAGGGGATGGGGAACTGTCTCCGCCTCTGAGGCTTCACGCAGCTGAGGTAAATCTGCAGACACGAAGCATAGAAATCGAAGGGGCAAGATACACACATTCTTATGAAAACTTAACATCCTGGTGCTCTCGAAAGGAAAAACTAGAACGCAGACACAGTATGCAACGAGTCTGAGAAAGAAATCTGTTGGATGAAAGGGTAAATACTTCAAACGGCACCTTAAGGAGGTCGTTTCTGAAGGAGAAGGCTTGATGGTTAAGAGAGAAGGCCTGGTGGATCTTAAGAGCTGGGGATTCTGAGGGAACACAGCAGTGGAGGGCAGAGGGCAAAGGGCAGAGGGCTGTCAGGGCTGAAGGCACTCCCACTCCCACACTTGCCCTCTGTCACTGCCAGAGAAGCTGGGCTGAATCGCACTGCCCATTAACAGCAGAGTTTCTTCCTCTGCCGTGATTATTCAGAACTAGATAACGTGGCCCTCTTCTCGTGCTGATGGTGTCTAGGATTCAGGTTCAAGTACACAGATGCCTCATGTTTGATCCCGCAGAATGATTCTTAGAACGCAGCAAGTGTCTGAGGGCATTGTCATACTGTAAACATGCTCGGTGCAGCGCAAAAGCATTACATTCACTGGAAATCTGCTCCGCTTTCTGCATTTGAGGGATACAGTAGGAAACAGTTGATCCAAAGTGCTTTATTCTAGCCGGAGAGATTAACATTATACTACCAATTACCTCTGGAGTAGCATAAATTCATGCAGATAAGACAATATCAGATTTAAAAGGGTGTGTAATAACAATATAAGCAATGAAATATCATACAATATATAAAGAATTAAAAATGCAGAAATAGTTTCTCGGGGCCTGATAACATTATATGTAATTCATACAAGAACTTATAGAGGTCAAAAAAAAGGAGACTCAGGAGCAGATTAGTCAGAGGTTATAAAGTGAGTTAGCATGGAGCACTTCCCCGTGATGAAGGAAGTGGTCAGAGAGCTGCCTTGGTGGGTAGAAACAAGGGAGAAAGGGGGAAGGGATCTCATTGTTTTTCTTTATCAATAATTAAAACACACTAAAGCAATTTCTCCTTAAACTTGTAGATTTGCTCCATGACTGAGGACAGTTTCCTGTATGTTTCCCTCCCCTTTCATGTCTCATGTCTAGTCCTAGGATTCCTAACGCAAAAACGGTCAAAACTTCAGGCTTGCCTAGTGTATCACTGGGGATGGGCTTTGAGGTTCAAACACACAGCCAGACCAGACCCAGCGTCTGTCTGTCTGTCTCTCTGTCTCTCTGTCTCTGTCTCTGTCTCTGTCTCTGTCTCTGTCTGTCTTTCTGTCTCTCTATGCCCCCTCTTTCTACTGCCTGCAGATCCAGATACAGAACACTCATCTACCTCTCCAGCACTATGTCTGCCTGCATGCTCTCATGCTTCCTGCCATGACAATAATGGGTCATGGACTAAACCTCTGAACTGTAAGCTAGCCCCAGTTAACTGCTTTCTTTTAAAAGAGTTACCATGGTCATGGTGTCTCTTCACAGCAATGGAACCCCTAAGACATTTTCAATCCCCAGTATAAGAATAAAATAAAATGAAATAAAATAAAATAAGATTTAGGTGAGATGTTGATGTTTATATCCCCATCTTAATCATGTTCATGCCTATGTGTATGTAAGTCCTATTCCAATAGTGATTCCAAAAGCTTAAGTTTCTCTCATGTGTTTGTGGGAAAGACAAAAGAAAATGTGGTAAGAAATTCAGTTTTGCCTCAGATGAGTGAACCTGCAGGACAGTGGAGACCGAGCACTGAACACTGCCACCACTAGCACCTTTGGCTTCAGAAGTGTGTTCCTGGGAGAAAAAGGGGGAAAAGGAAAAGCTAAATTCTCTCCTCCCCACTGGATCTGAAGGGAGACCTCTCACCTATATCCAGAGATCCTCAATGTCACACATGTTGCTTTAAGTTGTAGAAATATGCAGGCATAGAACCTAAAGCCCACCTTCACCTCCAGAGTTGTGCAGAGGAATTCTTTTTCTATGGGTCTTACCTAGTTCTTTGATTGAGTATAGAAATCACCTTCTTCAGATGCTCCATAGGGAAAAGTCAGAGGCTAAAAGTCTCAAAGCAAGATTGCAAAATATATAAAACACATGTAAGAAAAAATGTATACCAAAAAGGACTGGGGATGCGGCTCATTCAGTAAAGTGCTTGCATGAGGACCAAAGGCTTTGATTCCATGGAAAGGTGCCAGGTGTGCCAGCACACACTCGTGAACCCTAGCCCCATAGCCTGTACCATGCGATGACTTCCAGTCTAGGAAATAATCTGCCAGGAAAAATAAGTGGACAAAAGTAAAACTGTCTGAGGAACATCATTCATTGTTCCCTGTGGCCTCCACAGTCCTGTGTGCACTCATGTGCACGTGAACTCTCAGACATGTGCACCCACACACAAACATGCATGTGCATACACAAATACATACAGAATGCAAAGCAGAGTGCAAGGCTGTGCTTGAGATAAAGGTTTATGCTGCTGGAGTCATAAAAGAATTCTCATAATGAACTCGGCCATTGAAAAGAGAGGACACACACTTTCACAAAATAGAAAATGGAAGAGTAGACTACCTGGTGACAGGCAAGGAAAGTTTCTTATGTAGTTAGTATTCCTGGTAGCTGTCCTGACATACATTATTTAAAAATGAAAAGTGCTTGATTGAAAAATATTTCAATAAACTAGGAAATATAAAGATCTTTTTGCATAAATAATGTCATTTAAAATGATTCCTTTTGAATGCCTTTTGGTACTGTGTTATAGGAAAAAAATCTCTTCAACAGCAATAAAACAACACTGTAAGGAATAACACATTGTAAATAAATGAATTGTTTTATGAAAAAGAAGCTGACATAATCGTAGAGGAAGTTGAATCAAACCATGTAATAAGCACCGCGGGTTTCTTTCCCGCTGTGTAGTGTCTGTTAAATGTGGTAATGACTTTTCTAGCATTATTTTCTATACCTAACAAGAATCCTTTAAAATCTAAGCTACAGTAGGCACATGAACACATCCTTTATTACCAAAGGTACAGTTTACTGCTCACCTTTTGTGACTGCAAGTGTAAACTTGAAGTGGTTGGTCTTTGCAGCAGTAGCTAGCACATGGTAACCATGCGTGCACGGGGCTCTTTTCCATATTTACTACATCTACATCAACACTCATTGCCCAAGACATTGTGGAAATTCAGAAAATGTTTGTCAATAAGTGAATGATTAAGTTGTCTATAATTTTGCCTTTAAAATCTAGCTTCTGTGTGTGTGCATATATATATATGAAAAGGAAGGAAAAGGAATGGTGATTTTTCTCCAAATCGAGGTGACAGAGAGATAAATATTCTGTAAAGCTGACTGACTCAAGAATCAGTGTTCCAGGACTGAAAGCCAGGACTGCGCCAGCAGTATGGCTGCCTGATATGGGCTGCTGCTTTTGCTGAGAAGCACTGGGTCCTCACTGAGGCCCACAAGGTAACCGAAGCGGGACGAAGGTCTGCTATGTCTGCCTGCATTTTGTATCTGTCTCCTTACTTCAGCATCTGCTGTTAATCACTTACAGGATGCCTGTTCCCTTGACCCCATTTTTCTCCTCTCGTGGCTGGAAGCCGAGGGAAACCCTGTTGTAAACGTGTAGCCATCGCAGACTCTTGGGACAGGAAAGCCTTTCAGGACAGATGCCCCTCTGGCCGCTCATATCTTGGCAGCCCCGCTTTGGGATAGTAACCTCTGACAACGAGGTTGTGCCCTGGAGCAGTTCTGGCCATCTCCTGAGGAACACCTTGTCCCCTCAAGCCTCATGCTGTATGATGTCTTCAGGCCACCTTGCAGGTTTGGGACAGTGGATTGGCTCAGAGATGTAGAGCGAAAGGCCTGAACACCTCGGAAGTGGGCGCCATCAAATGGCAAGTGGATGAGCATACCACAGTGGTCCAGAGACCAGTAGGCTCATTGCAATCTGATGATATATTTGATGTGTCTGACACCTGATGGCATAAACAGTAGACCTCCCCCCATCTTTCTCTCTCTCCCTCCTTTCTCTCTCTTTTCTCCCTCTGTCCCCCACACCTCTATCCCCCTCCCCCACCTCTTTATTTTAACTGTATTTTGCTCTACTATATGTCTTGGTAAATTTGAGTGTGGATCCAATGATATGGACATCTCAGCCACAGGTTAAAGGCACTTGCTATTACCAAGCCTGAAGACCTGAGTTTAGTTCCCAGGACTTCTAGGGCAGAAGGAGAGAACTGATTCCACAGGTTGTCCTTTGACGCCCCTCCCCCCCAACTTCATGGTATTCCACACCATGGACACATAAAAATGAACAAATTTTTAAAATTAGTGTATCTTAAAATTTAAAATCCTGGTGGTGGCTTTGAACCACTGTGTGTTGAGTCACTCCCCACCCCCTGACATTTGCCCCTGTCTCGGGAGTAGCTGCAGAAGCTGCCGAACTCACAGAAGAATCCTGGACAGGATGCAGTGACTCAGTATTCTGAGCGACACAGCCTTCTTAAACTCCCAAGCCCCTCAAAACAACCCTGAGTATATAGGTGTAAGAAAATGTGAGAAGAAAGTCTGTGGGAAGACATAAAAGACGGGACTTTACACGACCTCAGTGGCTACCGAAGTCTGGCTTAATGCCAGAGAGGTGATGTGTCAAGTTCTGGCCACACCCTGATGAGGGCACAGGACCCAGAAACACAGCGACCAGAGTGTGAGGGAACACAGGTTGAATGCTTCATGGTGGGGGTTCTGTAGCTAAGGCTAGGGAAGGGGTTCCACTAGAGCCGACTGGGCGAGCTGGCTGTTTCCCTTAGACAGTTGTTCGTGACATTCACGATCTGCGTGTGGGTCAATGACTTGTCTTCTGCACTTCCTGAGTAGCTGACTTCCGGAACACTGGGCTCCATTTAGGGCCTTGGGTTGTGGGGCAGAGCTTTGAATAGATATATAAAACGGGTTTATAAATCAAACATGTATTAATAATGTCACAAATTTAAGGTTATATTGTTTGGTACACACATATTTTTACCATTTAGCAAGGATGAGTAAACGTGCGTAGTAATGAGATAGATTGCTTGTTTATTTTTACAGGGAAATGATGCCACAGGATACAGACCATCTTTGATGCTTTTCAGAGTTACTGATATTTGATTTTCTAACTGTCACTATTGAGAACATCAAACCAATATGTAGTTCAAAATGGTTAAAGCATATGTAGGAACATTTCAAAATTTTGTGGAAATTCTGTCTAATCCTAAGCCATAATTCACTGAGTTAATTTTATATGACTTTCAAGTGACTAATTCAAACCGCAATTTTAAAAATAAAAAATCTGAACAAAATCCAATCCACATTGTAATAATTTGACACATACTGAGGAATAATAACAGGAAAATATTAAAGAAACCTTTATTTTCCCCAATTAAATAATTATGTTGCTGTGAGACTAAAGATGACAGACACTATTCTTAAAAAAAAAAGTCACACCAACTTCTGTTTCAATTGAATCTGATTAGGTAAAAGCAAACCAACAGTAACAAAAGGTTATCAAGGCAAAATTGATTGTTTAAAATGAATCATCAAGAACAAAAACAATAGGAGAATTTGCAGTATTAACAATAGGACAATTTGCAGAAGTATTAAGCATGTCCTTGATAGTTGTAGGCCCTTGACTGTTCCATGAGCTTTTCCTTTTCACTGTTGCTGCTTAGAAATCAAGGATGTCTGCATTCCAGGACTTGGGCAAGTGGCTGAGGAAGTGTGTGAATCTGTCCTCTCCCAGGAGCCTGGTCTCTCAGGGCAGCCGAGGGCTGGTAAAGGCAGGATAAGAGCTTAGAGGGCGGAAACTGGTCTGCAAGGGGACTCTAGCAGGAAGAGCCAGATGCCAGCAGCCAGGGAGACACAGAGGATGCCAGCAGCCAGGGAGACACAGAGGATGCAGTCTCCTTGTGACTCCACAGTGGCTACCTGGTTGGGGCCCCGGCACAATGCTCACAGATTATACAATGTGATCTCCTTCAGTACAGAAGTCTTTAGAGGCACAGTTGAGCATGCTAAAATGGCATTTCTACCTACTCAGAACATGATGCTTCTGCGTGCCCATATGCTCAACTTAGTTTCAAGTGTATTTGGAGGAAAAAAGTAGAAAAAAGAGATTCTTGGTATTGGAGCCCTGTAGTAAAATGCATCTGATCATTCACATCTCTTTCTGCCACCTTTGAATGTAGTTTTTAAATTGGCTTCAGAGAAAATAGATAAATCTTAAGGGACGATGACGTAGAGAAATGTCAGAGATGTCGGTTCTCGGCACATCAGTGGTGGTGGTTCACCTAGCCATGGAGGTGGCATCTCTCTGCTAGAGAGCTTTCCTCATGAGGGGATCTCTCCCCCCAGGCCAGCCATACACTAGATGTTAATACCAGAGGCTCCTGTGTCATCCGAATAAGACAGTTATTCCACTGCCATGTGCTCTCCCAGCCTCTGGTGACAGTCACATTAGAAATAAAAATCTTTCTATTGTTATTTGGTCAGCAATAATTATATATTAAGGCCCAACTATTACTCAAATCTAATTGCATCTGAAGACAGTGGCTTTTTGCATCTTCACAAGTCAGTGTTCAAGGTCCTGCCAGATGCCCGAGGGAGAAAGTGTGTCAGTTCTGGGATAACGGAATACATCCTCACTTCCAGGTTCAGCAATCAAGCTTGGTACAGCAGCTGCCGGGCCATGCACAGTGAGGCCTGGCTTCTGCTCATTTCCCATCTCAGCCTGCTGCCAGCCCTCCAGGAGGATTTGAGTATTTCCTGCAGCTATTCCACAAAGACAGAAGGAGTATCCTGCTTGACTCCAGCATTCACTGCTATCCCTATGCAGGAGTCATTTCCCGACTGTCTTCTAGATTGACTAAAAAGCAAAATGAAGCCATCTGGTCCCACCTTCAGACAATATCTAGCTTACCCAGAAAACAGGTGACCTTCACCCATGGATAAGGGGAGTTCCATACTTCCTGCAATGAAGGGGCTTGGAGCCTTTCAGATGGGAACCTGTGCCACATTAGCAGACTTGTCTCCAAAATGGTTTTAGATTTAATCAGTTTGAAAGGAAAACTGTGGCTGGGCAGTGGTGGCACATGCCTTTAATCCCAGCACTCTGCCAGGCAGAGGCAGAGTCAGAGTCAGGTGGATTTCTGAGTTCTAAGGTCAGCCTGGTCTACAGAGTGAGTTCCAGGACAGCCAGGGCTACCCAGAAAAACCCATTCTTGAAAAATGAGAAAAAAAAAGAAAAAAAGAAAGAAAGAAAGAAAAGAAAACTCTTAAGCCATATACTTACCCCAAACTGGACAGTTCTGAGGGCAAAGCATGATGCTATTAAGTAAGCCTGTGACAGCAGTCACAGGAGCAGACTTGGGCCAGCTGCAATCCTACTGCTGGGTTCAGTTATGGATAGTTTTATGTTCCTTGACTGAGATGCTCAGCATGGCTTCAGGCTTTGGACTTACACTGGGGTCCTGTGGCCCAGAGGACAGCCTCAGCCCCCGTTCCCTCTTTGTATTCTAGGTCTGAATTTCTTCTGTTTCTGTATGCAAGTGGGTTTTTTTTCTTTTAGCTTCCATTGTTGACCCTAATTTTATTTACTGTGTGTGTGTGTGTGTGTGTGTGTGTGTGTGTGTGTGTGTGTGTGTGCACTCGCACTCGTGCATGCATGCATGCAGCCATGCCACAGTGGTAGAAAACAACCTGAGAGAGTCAGTTCTCCTTTCCCACCATGTGGTTCTTGAGAATTGAACAAGCTTGGCAGCAAGCCTCTAAGCCAACTTGCCAGCTCCGACTTTGATTATAATTATATTTGATATAGATAACATTTTATAAGTGTTTGGAATGGGCCCAAGGGTTTCTCTTCATAAGTTTAGACTCCGGAATTTAGCAAAATAAAGACTTAGCTTCTCACGGGTCCTGTGCCACAGCATGCAATGTCTGTCAGGAGCAGAGCTGACACAGAGGAAATGAGAGCCAGTACTAAAACTCTCGGCACCCAGAGGTTCATCAGGGACAACAGAACAGCAATCTCGCTCTGAAATATTTACATCCCAGATTAAATCTAAGGCTATGGTGATTGTGAGACCTTTAGACTCAGGGAAGGAACAAGAATTATTGTTTTGCCATATCAGTTAGCTTTCTGTTACTGTGCAAAATACAAGAGGCAGCTAACTGAGAAAGAAGGAATGTCTGCTTTAGCTCACAGCCACCGTTAGATGGCTTTGCTTGGTTACTGCTGAGGCAGAGCAGAACACCATGTTGGAGGACTCGTGGTGGGATAGAGCTGCTCTCTGCACAGTGGCCGAAAAGCAGTGGGGGTCCCTCTCAAGTATACACCCCTACAACCTAACTTCCTTCCATCAGGCCCCACCTCCTGAAGACTCTATCCCTTCCTATAGTATCACAGAATGTAGACCAAGCCTTTAGCATATGGCCTTTGGAGTCATTTAAGAGTCAAGTCATGAGCCGGACATGGTGGCACATGCCTTCAATCCCAGCACTTGAGAGGCAGAGGCAAGTGAATTTCTGAGTTCAAGGCCAGACAGGTCTACATAGTGAGTTCCAGGACAGCCAGGGATACACAGAGAAACCCTGTCTCAAAAAACGAAACGAAACAAAACAAAACAAACAAAACAAAACAAAACAAAACAAAACAGAGTCAAGTCACAATACTAGAACTATTCACAGAGGTGGGCTGTTGTTTGAGTGTTCTCTCTCTCTCTCTCTCTCTCTCTCTCTCTCTCTCTCTCTCTCTGTAGAAAGGTGCAAATCCAGTTAAATCAACTCGACCTTCCTGCATCATAGAACGTGTCAGGATGCATGTTGTCTGTCGTGTCCAAATTCCTCCAGCATATGCACTGTTCCCAACCCCTGAGACTCCACAGTCTCATAGTCTTAGTGAAGGACTCGGTGCCCTAACCATGTCTTCTAACCATGCACGCAGAGGAAGAGCACCCACTATAGTCGCTTGCAGGGTTCAGGTTTTTATTTTCTCACCGGTTTGGTTGGCTGGTTCTCTGAGGCTCAGTGACAGCCCCTGGCAGTCCTCACAGGCTACACTGACAGGGACTGATGAGGCCTGGAAAGCAGGGATGCACACAGACTCCCAACGTTACTTTCTCTTTCTTCTTGTCATTTAAAAATAGCAGATTACATTGTGGGTAAATCCATGCTAGAATTCCTGCCAGCCTTGTAGAATACCTGTCTCTGGCATCCTACAGAAAAAGAAGCTGCAAGTGTTCTGCATGCCAAGACTTGGACCCAAGGACCAATGTCTCTGTGCTCAGCAACCTTTAGTAGGACCGAATAGAGAGGCAAACAAAGGTAAGACATCCATATGAACACTCCATATCTCACACTCACACTCCATATCTCATACATACACACACTCCATATCTCACACACTCACTCTATCTCTCTCACACACACTCCATATCTCACACACATACTTCATATCTCACACACTTACTCCATCTCTCTCACACATACTCCATATCCCATACATATATTCTATATCTCATGGACATACTCCATATCTCACACACTCACTTCATCTCTCACACATACTCCATATTCCACACACATACTCCATATCCCACATACATACTCCATATCTCACACATACACTCCATATCTCATACACACTCCATATCTTAGATGCCTACTCCATTATCTCTCTCTCACACAGACACACATATTCCATATCTCACATCCACTCCATACTTCAGACACACTCCATAGCTCATACATACTCCCTAGCTCACACATACATTCCATATCTCACACCCACTCCATACCTCAGACACATTCTATAGCTCACACACACACACTCCATATCTCAAACATACCCCATAGCTCTCATACACACTCCATAGCTCACACACACACACACTCCATATCTCACACACATTGCAATCTCACACACTCTATATCTTTCACTCACACTCCATATCTCACAAGCACACTCCACGCTCACCATATTTGTATCAATACCCTGTCAATAGACAAGTTAGGAAATAATGCAAATATCCAATGGCTGAAAACCAAATATCCAGAATGTGATGCTACATCTGTAAACCTATGTAAACAGAATATATCAAGCCATTAAAAAGACGGAAGTATTCACGTATGTTGTGATGAGAATGTTGATGTGTAGGAAGCCGCACCTGGGCTTCTCCGCAGCAGCGAATGCCGCTGCAACCGGGCCTCCCCAGCGAACGCCTCCGTAACCAGGCTCCAGCGCTTGTCCGCACTCTGACCAGCAAAGCCGCCCGGCTCTGAGAGGCCCCGCATGCGAGAAGCCCCGGGCTCTGAGAGGCCCCGCCTCCAAGAAGCCCCAGGCTCTGAGAAGCCCCAGCTCTGAGAAGCCCTGGGCTCTGAGAAGCCCTGGCTCTGAGAAGCCCTGGGCTCTGAGAAGTCCTGGCTCTGAGAAGCCCTGGGCTCTGAGAAGTCCTGGCTCTGAGAAGCCCTGGGCTCCAAGAAGCCCCTGCTCCATAAAGCCTTCCATTCAGTGATAGCCCTCCGGCCCTCCGCCATTACAAGATGGCGGAGGACTGGCCAGCTGTCAGGGAAGAGAGCCTAGTGCGCGTGCGCAGCTCTCTCCTCAGGCCCTCCTCAAGCAGTAGCCCCTCCCGAAGGGGAAATATGCTAATGAGGCACTTCTTGTAGTACCAATGAAGGGAAAATATGCCAATGGCTGTGGCTTGTGGCACCAATGAACGGGCCACATGCAAATGAGGTGTGGCTTGGTGCACCAATCAGCAACCACTATGACACCCCTCCCCCTTCCCTGGGAGTGTATAAAAGCAGCAGCTCTGCTGCTGTCCTGAGTCCTGGGAATCTACAAGCAAGGTGCTCCTGAATAAAGCTGACTGAGAAGATCCCGGTGGTGGCGTGACTTTCTTGCCGGTCTACGGAGGCAGGGAGGCGCGCCGCATTGATGGAGGAGAGGTAAATAAACAACATGGTCAGGTCTCAATGACAGATCCCAGTGCCATTCCAACAGAACTCCCTGTGGGGGAACCAATTCAGTTATCAGGCATATTTACAGGACATGAATGGACTGCTTACAGAATTGTAGGGGAATTCCCCCAAAGCAGATGAACCAGAAAGTCTTTATCCATCACAATAGCTTCCCCATAGCTGCGCAGGCTCCCCACCCCACCTCCATTAACCTTTCCCAGCCCAAATCCTAGCACCTCCAAGATCCCAAGGCCATAAACAAGTAGAGCAGAACTGCATCCAGATGACTAAAGGCGTGCCCACGGCCCTCTCTAGCACTTTGAGGAAACATCAGCAGACCTGCTCATGATGGTCTTTTACAAGCAGTCACTGTAGAAAGGATGATGGTGGCAACTGTTTTGCTAGAGCGACAGAGTGACAGTTTGTATATGCTTGGCCTAGGGAGTGGCTCTATTAGAAAGTGTGGTCCTGTTGGAGTAGGTGTGGCCTTATTGGAGTAGATGTGTCACTGTAGATGTGGGCTTTAAGACCCTCATCCTAGCTGCCTGAAGTCAGCCTTCCACTAGCAGCCTTCAGACAAACATATAGAATTCTTAGCTCCTCCTGCACCATGCCTACCAGGATGCTGCCATGTTCCCACCTTGATGATAATGGGCTGAACCTCTGAACCTGTAAGCCAGACCCAATTAAATGTTGTCCTTATAAGAGTTGCTTTGGTCATTGTGTCTGTTCTCAGCAGTAAAACCCTAACTAAGACAGCATTCTACAGCAATGGATAAACCTTGAAGGCATTGTTCAAAACACAATTAGCCAACCACAGGCACAGAACCACATAGGCTAGGGGCTGGGAGAAGAGAGAATGAAAGAGATGTTCTGTGGGCATAAGATTCTCTCGAGGTTACTGAAGGAGTTCAGGAATGCTGGGGATGCTGGGGGATGCTGGGGATTCTGGG